>JADBJO010002942.1:0-62500 GCA_016801955.1 Conus betulinus | reverse complement strand
ACACACACACACATATGTATGCACACAATGTACAGACACATATGTGTGCACACACACACACACACACACACACACACACACACACACACACACACACACACACACACACACACACACACACAATCACACTCAGAGATTCATAGGCTAAAATTTGTTAACATATCATGAACACACACACGCACACGCACACACAATCACACTCAGAGATCCATAAGCTAAAATTTGTTAACATATCATGTTTATAAAGATTGTATGAACTGAACATAAGATCAAAGGA
Source organism: Conus betulinus (assembly GCA_016801955.1). Classification (NCBI taxonomy): domain Eukaryota; kingdom Metazoa; phylum Mollusca; class Gastropoda; order Neogastropoda; family Conidae; genus Conus; species Conus betulinus. Next base: position 62,223 of record JADBJO010002942.1, on the reverse strand, counting down.
CTAGATCTCCATAATATACCTAACAACAGCGCAACCACATTGAGTATGTATGTAACCGTTTCGTTAGTACTGTTTGTGCTTGTGTGGGGCATGTGCGCTCATGTCTGATTGTGTGAGTGTGTGCATGTATTTGAGCATGTGTGTGCATGTGCGTGTGCAATTGTGCCTGTGTGTGTGTGTACACATGTAAGTGTGCGCGTGTGGGTGTGCATGTGTCTGCGCATAAACATGGGAGTGTCTGTGTGTATGTGTGTGGGCGGTTATAATGCATGAATGAGTGCATATACGTGGGTGCCAATACTTGCCAGCATATATGCATGTGCTGGAATGTCTGTCATGAGTCTGTGTAAGTGTGCGTTGGTTCCAAAATTCTGTTATTATCATTATCATTGCAATCATCATCATCATTACACCATTATAATCCTGAGATCAGTACAGTTGTGGTTGGAAGAGAGGATGGGGGTGGGGGTGGGGGGGGGGTAGTTTAAGTATGGACTGGCTGGAGTGAGGAGAGGGGTAGGGGGCAGGATGATTACTATATCTGCCAGCAAGGGCATCAACTTTCAGTACCACCTGCAAGCATCGTTCAGGTTTCTGATGGCTGATATTTGACAGATGTCTATCAGGAAATGTTACATTTTAAGCGCACTTTTTATTCTTTGCTGTATAAGGCAGGGTTTATTAGCATACAAGCAAGCACACAACACCCACATGCTCAACACTCATGCACAGTTGCATGCATACATGCTCACACACACACACACACACACACACACACACACACACACACACACACACACACACACACACACACACACACACACACACACACACACACACACACACACACACACACACACACACACACACACACACACATATTACATACACACACATAAATCATGCACATTCACATGTATGTGTTTATTTATGGAGACCTGGGGATTACATGCTTCTAAAGAAAAGAGGCAGGCAGTTTGTTCTTTCCCAAACACACACTCATGATGTACAAATGCATGAGTGCATGTTTATTACAGAATTTTTACATTATTGTATGTGCGCATACTTACCAGGCATGAAGTTTCTCCACTTCTGGTGGATAATCCACAGATTTTTGTACCATCCGTCGAGAATGTGAATGATTTGCTGAAAAATGTGTATTTCAAGAAACTCTGGAAACGGTGAAGTGTTGTCGCTAAATAAATGTTGATTAAACTATGCTAATGTATGGTTGCATTCTCCCCCTCCCCCTTCCTCCTACCTCCCAGTCCCCACACAGTCCTCCCTTCCTGCTTCTACAAAATTTCAGCCATTTAAGCTTTGCCTTAGTTTTAAGTGTATTTTGTACCAGATCATGAATTCCAGCTTCTTCTTCTTTTTTTTTTTTTTTTTTTTTTTTTCATTATTCAACATCTGTTATCTTTATGTTGATCCATGCATTGTAATGGTTTGATTTGTGTTAATTCAGAGACATGGAGGAGTATGACATGGAACCAGAGAAAGGAACTGATTGTCATGAAAGGCTGCAGCTTGCCAGTGGCTCAGCTGATTTTGCCACACCTATGGCGGTAACTTCCTGTGACTTACCTGCGGATCCTCCAGGTCATGTCCAGACTGAGCTGATCAGTTCAGATGATGTGACTCCCACCACAAACTTGGTTAGTTTGAATGATTGTGGAATGCAGCCGGCGAATCAGGGTCGACTGGATGATCCACCTGCTGTGTATCCTGAAGAAACTGACCAAGCACAGGCAGTTTCAGGTGTTGGCGAAAAGCAGCAAGCTGACTCTGAATCTCTCAGCAAAGGTGCTGTCTGTTTGCATTCTGTCAGTAGGAGTACAGAGGATGCTGGGGATGCACAGATGGAAGAACTGTGCAGCACAGATGCGACGCAGAGCACTAGGTCTCTAGACACACCAGATAAGATAACCATTAAATCAGCTGAACCTCAGACAAGCTGTGATAGTCAGGCAAGTAGTGACGGTCATTGCGCTCCCAGTTCAAGCAACAGAGCTGAGGTGGTGAATGCCAGTAATACCGATGCTCATGCGAATTTGGTGGAGGATAGACATATCAGAGCTTGTGACAATGTTCCAGAACATATTCAGAGTTGTTCCAGTGCTGCAGAGCAGTTTGAAATGATGGAAGAGAAGTCTGAGAAACGTGTTAGAAGAGTCGCAGATTCTGCCATTGAAAGCATTGTTTGCAGCAGTGAGTACAGGAGTGTCGAGTCAGCAGGAGGAGGAGTGGCATCAACAACACCCAATCAGAGAATTACAGCAATTCTGTTTGCAAAGAAACTGAGAAAAGTGATATCTCCTCATGTGATCAAGATAAGGGCAGCTGTGGTCAGTCATCTGGTGATGAGGATGATGATGAGGATATTATTACGTTAACGGAAGAAGATTTCCTGCCCGGTTTTGTCATTACCAATGTCTGCTCGGTGAAAGATGATGACACCTGTATGTTTGACTATAATGGTGAAGGAGAATGTAATGCAGGCATTCAGGAAGTTTCAAATCACGATTCAGTGGAACCTGATGACAGTTCATCAAATAGTTCAGGAGCAGAAGAACACACAGAAACAGAACAACAAACTGGAAACCATTTGCCTCTTGAATCATCTGCTCGCAAATCACTGGAATCATCTCCTGAGACAGCTGCAACTGACAGCGGAACGGACTCTGAAGATGGCCTGCGTCCCTCCACAGCAGCCAGGTCTGCTCCCAGAAATGTTCCTGAAGCAGTTAGTCCAGTTGAGGAAAGTAGCACAGAATCTGGAATTCAGGTCCTGGGCTATGAGGATAGAACAAACAAACTTTCAGCGATGTCCAAGAAGGGAACACGGATAAGACTTATAACATGGCAAGTATCAGAAATTCAGATTCATCACTGGAAGCTACAAAAAAAGCAAGTAGATTGTTGTGCTGAGCAGAAAGCTGGGTACAGTGACGCCATGGATGAGCTGAATGAGGAGCCAGATGCTTCTGATTCTTTGGTCATGAAATTAGAGCCAGATGATGCTGACTTTGAAATGGAGAAGAAGCTCATCATTCAGAGGCTGAGAATGTAGACATTGATACTTCTTCAAGGCCTTATAGTCTTGGGACATCATTTGACAGCACTAAGAGAAAAAGGCCTTTTTCTGAAGTGGAAACTGAGCAAGGAAGACAAGGTGGAGAAGTTAGTCATTCGAAAAAGCGTGGTATTGATTTGACCTGTACTGAACTGTCGGACTTGCCTGATGAAGGAGACTGTCTCTTGTCTGAATTGACCTCCACTGATCTTTGCCAGCAGGCAGGAAAAAGTGATGCGTGTCCTTTAACAGATAGTGTTGCTCAAGCAGATATTCAGTCATCACAGGTTAATCTTCAGCCTCAGGTTCAAGCACAACACAGCACGATAAGTAAATCTCTGCTAATACCATCGAACTTGACTGCTAAAAAGGGCAACACACAGCTGTGTAAAGCAGCAACAAAAAGTGTCTTTCTTACTATTCCATCTGCTCTAGGGGGTGATGGAACTCGAAGTGTACATTTAACGACACACACAGAGCACCAGGAGCACTCAAGAGAATCAATTTGCAGGTGAAGAATTCAGGGAAAGAGGCTGTCGGCAGGGTTAGCAGTACCACAAAGACATATCAGGGAGCAAAGAGAGTTACGACGAAGATGACAAGCCAAGCAGGGCATAAGACAGGAACAGATCATAGCCAGGGGGGGACTCTGTCGGTAGCTGATAGTTCTGTGCAGAAAGTTGCCCATGTCATGGACAGCAGTCCTCATACACGCAAAACGTCATTTCAGAAAACAGTGACAGTACAGAACCTTGTGAACTCACCCATTCTTCATCTTCTGTGGTAACTGCAGATACCTCCATGCCAATTTCAGAGAAAGACATTTTCGTAAGGAAAGACAAGACACAAAGGAAGGGATCAGCCGACAGTGGAACCTGTTCATTGCTGAGTCCTTCTTTCATGGTACGGGCCAAGGAAAGGAACATTGGACAAGTCTCTCTAATCCAGCCAGGAACAGTCAGAGAAAGATCAGCATTTTTGGTGACTCAGACCTTTCAGCCAGTGAGTTCCAGCGTTCCCTTGACTTCAGTCACTCATCCCAATGTGGTCTCAACCTTGCTGACGCCATCAGTTCCCAGCACACAGGCGTCGGCTCCTGCCAAAGTGATAACGGTGGATTCAGGGGTCAAGCTTCAGGTCAAGTGGCTGTCGGGACCTCACAAGTTTCCACAGGAGTCCAAAATGCTCAGTCTGCCAGTTCAGGAATGAAGCCAGTGCTTGTCATTCAGGATGTTGCCTGCCCTGCTGTGTCTGAAACCGCCACCTTGGATCCAAAGCAAAGCAGCCAGCTGGAGCCAGTCAGCAGCCAGGCGAAGCTGTCTGCCAGTGACATGGCATCGCTGATCAAAGGGAAGAACTTGGTGCCCTCACTGGAGCCTAGGCCCCAGCCGCCACACAAATCAGGCGCTGTCAACAGTGTGTATCGGTGTGTGGAGTGCAGCCACATGTACTCCACATTGCTGGGCTACACGGCCCATGTGAAGCGCATGTCCATGGTGATTCGCTATGCCTGCATGGTGTGCAAAACGGCCCTGGTGTTCTTCAACAAGTGTACCTTTCTGGCCCACCTCCGCAAGCACATGACGTTCAATGCCTTTAGAGGGCTGGGTGCTGAACCTGAAGAGCTACACCATGTCTGTGTCCTCACTGCCAAAACAGCTGCTTCCTCCTGTCGGTGAGTACAACTGAGTACAAAAAGTATATAAAGATGGTATCCTTTTTTATTTACAGATATTTTCAGATTGATCCTTTTTTTTCACTTTTTCTTTTTTGTTGTTGTTGAATGACTTGTGAGTTGACTTCAACATGGCCCTTTCCAGTCAGCTGGGCTGTAAGCAACATTACCTTACCTCAGTGGTTCTGCTGTCAGCATTTTATTGTTGTACCGTGTACATGTTCAGTGTTCACTGCTTGCGCACATAGCATGCATCGCAAACTGGCTGGGAGAGTGGTAGAATTGATTTGGTGTTTAAAACTCTGCAGTTCAAGTACAACTACAGAGCCCCTGATGCATGGCCCATAGAAAATGATCTCCCTTGTCTAGTAGGCAGCTCCAGTACAGTGAACAAGTATGCAAATTACTGTCAGCTTTGACTGTTTAAGAAAAAGCATATTGCTCCCACAAAAAAAAGTGGCAAGAAGTCCTTGTCATGTAAATAAATCAGAGCTTTGATTTGTTGAATTTTCATGCTTTGAAACTCCACTGAAGGACAGGGTTGTTCAGCTTATTACATGTGATATTATGCAAATATTGATCAGCTCCTCTACCCAAGGATATAATTTGACAAACACTCACACACACACAAAAGGCATAGATTTGTTGACTTGTATTATATTATAAATCCTGTTAATATGTTAGTTATGCTGAATTATGCATACATTTGATTAAAAATCTTTAGAGATATACGTGAAATCCAGCCAGCCAGCAGCAGTAATCAGCTAGAGCTATAAATTTTCAAAAAACTTGGATATAGTTAGCTTGGTTTAACCTGCCTCCTTGGTGCTGTGGTTGATGTCTTATGGTTGCTGTCCAGACGGTCATGGGTTTAACTCTTAAGTCCCATTGGAGGGTTTTATTTTTTAATGTTTCTCAGCCATGATTGGCGCCTCCCTAAAGTTGAGTGAGCTGCAGCCATTAATTTGAAGATAGTTAAGTTTTGTTTTACTCAATGAATATATCTCTGTGAGAGTGTTGTTCAGATTTTCTGATGAACTCTGCTGTGATAAAACTGATATGTCTTTCTCAGGCCTGACACAAGCAATATTATCAAAGGAATTTCTAGACTACATCCACATCCTGTAGCCTCAAACCAGAAAAGGACTCCATGGTATTTTTCTTCTTTGTTTTTTGAAAATTCGAAACCATTGAAAAATAACAAATTTGTTTGTCTTTTTTTCTTTTCAGAGGTACACAATACATGGATCCCTTAATGATCAATCGCAATCAGCCCGTCACATGCTCGGAGTGTCAGGAGGCTTTCCCAGACACGTGGAGGCTGGCCCAGCACTTCAGCGCTGTGGAGTTCTGCCTGTTTGAGCACTGCTGCTGCAGTCACTGCAACATGCAGCTGCCCACTGCCTGTGCTCTGAAGGCTCACCTCCGGCTCCATGATGCCAAGTTTCATACGTTCTGTGCTCAGCCACCATACGTGTGCCCGGAGTGTGGTCAGTGCTCTTTGTGTGGGTTTGGGTATTGAGAGAGAGAGACAGAGACAGAGAATATGATGTGCACATGTGTGTCTGAGTGAAAGAGAGAGAGACAGATGGACAGACAGGCAGACAGAAGACAGGCGGACAGGCAGGCAGACAGACAGAGAGAGAGAGACAGATGGAGAGAGAAACGGAAATAAGGACAATCAAACAAACAAAAAATCAGCTCCTGATGGTCTTGTCAAAGTTTTCTAAAGTGAACATGTAAATCAGACGGTTACAGTGAGTGCCTGTACTTTAAATTCAAAACATGCGACTTAACCTTTCATTAACCTGTTGAGTGCCAGCGACCAATATTTTCGGTTCATGATTTGAAATACTTCCGCTTCAGTGCCAGCGACCGAAATTTCAGTCGGTGACCTTTCGCTATTTTTTCGCTGACTGAAAAAGGTCCTAGTGATTTCACCGACTTATTTGGTGTATGCTTTAGGTTTAGGATCCCGTCCAGACTTTTTTGTCAATCAAATCATATTTCATGACCACTTTACACATACTGTGTGCCCAGTCCATTGAAAGTGAAGACCCCACAGGCTCTGAGTAGTTTTTCACTCACCAACAGTAGCAGACGACGCAACACCCGGACTTAGCGGCCTACAGTTGACTCGAAAAACCTTTTCTGCTCTTGAAACAGCGAATATTATTCTAGAAGAGGGCGATTCATATGTTGATTTAGTTGATATGCTTGACACATAGGAAAGTGATGACGATTTCATGCATACATCGTTTATGGGTCAAGTCGACCCAGCTGACACAAGCATCGGTACGCCGAGTTAGCCAGCCAGCGTGTGTGATTCTCGGCAGCTTGAAACTGACACACACGCCAGTTGAAGATTTGCTTTCAGTCTGTGCGGGGCGAAAGAGAGGACGGACCTATGAAGTGAGGAGGGAGAATTCACGGCAGAGGGGAGAAGGAGAGGGGTGTGTCAAGGGGGCGTGGCAGACAATCAGCAGCTTTAACTCGAACTAGGACAGCTAGGTTTCAAGCTAATTTTTCACTACCAAATTTTCATTACCCAGCAGCACTGCCATTTAGTGGAAATTCCAACTGGCGAAAACTTCCATCTGCATATTTAGATTTTACAAATATTTTTCTAACAAATTTTATCCTTTTTTTTCCACTTTTGTTTATATACAGCATGGTGCTCATACACAGATAAAAGATTTCTGTTTCATTTTGATGTCAACACATAGAGGAATAATGCAGATTCCTAAAATGTACAGTTTTATGGGGTTTTTCTTAGCTTGATGAGTAGCTATGAATTCTTGTTTATTTTATGCAAAAACGCCCAAAAACCCTTGGCAAGGGGAGTGCATTGATTTTACACAGACGCTGGCACGGTTAACTGTTTGAGATTTTGGTTGAATTAAAAGTATGCACATTCTTGTTTGTATACCTTTACGTAAACACACACACACACACATCACACATACTCTCTCACACCTACTCACACACACAGGTATGGATGCAGGTACACACGCATGCATGCACGCACGCATGCACGCACACACACACACACACGCACGCACGCACACATACACACACACACACACACACACACTCTCTCTCTCTCACAGTCACACACACACACACACACACACACACACACACACACACACACACACACACACACACACACACACACACACATATATCAGTTAGCTGGACACATTTTTAATGTGATCGTGTACAGGGAGGCAGCTGTGAGACTTGGAACACACTGCCGCAGACATGTGGAGATGCAGGTAGATGTATAAAGACTTATCAGACACAAAAATGTGACACAAAAAGAAAAAAAAAAAATCACTCCCTTTTCCCCTTGTTCTTGATCCTTGCACTTCAAGTTATGCATCTTGGCAACTGAGGCATTGTCTGTTTGAATAACATTGATGAAAACTGTGGTAGTTTCCAAACATACATTATGTGCCAGCCATTTTAAAGCTTCTAGTTCCAATTAGGTTAGCACACTTGTTACAAAAATTACTGGTAAATTGCTAGAACACAGTAGAAGAAAAGAAAAGAAAAAAAAAAATTGAGAATAAAACAGACTGCAGTGTGTTACAGCCAAAACAAGACAGGAAAAAACTGAACATAAAAACGAAGTGCAAAGTATGTTTATTTGGTATGCAGGTTTTGCAAAAGACAGGTGATTTATTGTTGTAAACGGTCTTTCTTTGATTGTCACAAATAGCAAACAGAAAATTCTCCCATGCTGGCTACAGTCTGGGGAGGTTTTTTTTTTTTTTTTTCACGTCTGAAGAAGCTACAGTTGTGGAAGATTCACCTGTCTTTTTCACACAATCACAGGATGCTGTGTGTTATAGAAGCACTACTTAGCACTTTCTTTCATATGTGTATTGTGTGTATGCCTTAACGAAAGTTTGGATTTGACCGGCTAGGAGTTTGTGGGTTCGATTACCATCGGTGTCATGTGGGATTTTTCTGTTCTGACCGCCTGCTATCCAGAGTTGAGTTTCCTAGGGAGCTGGAAGACTGGGACCACACAGTCGAGTTTCATCCACTAAATGGACATGCCTCTGACTCTGAAACTGAGAGTGTTGCTCAAATTTCCTGACCAACACTGCAGGTGTGTGTATTTCTCGGGTTTGGCTGACATCAGGATATATTATGAAAGTAAGCATAGAGTATAGCCCTGTCATGCAGTCTCAGACTGGCGTGGAAATCAGTAACATCATCTTCATCATCCTCATTCTCATCGATCAGCATTAGAAAAAAAAAAGTCTCAAATTCTGTGACCTTTCGTGCCCTGCTGTTATGGTGACCTCAGTTTCGATATCCTCCCCTCATCTGTGGCCTTTGTTTGATTCTGTCGGGTCACCGTATCAGCAAATTCATGGGGGCTGTCATTGGATGGATGTGGTGGCACCCTCCGAAGGGAGAGCTCACTCATGCCAGCTCTGTGACTAAGCAGTTATTGTCATCAGTAGGGGGCTTAGTAGGTGAAGTCCTGCATATGTTGTATTAAAGCAGGCACTACTGAACACTACCGAAGTGACTCGGCAGCACTGCAGTGTCTCTCCTCCAGTGCTTTGCCTCTTGATGACTTGACATTGACTGCTCCCTGTGGATTGCCAGTGCCAGGGCTTCGGCAGGACAGACCGGGCTATGGCTGTGGTCGGGGTGCTCAGAATGAGCGGTATGGGTGCAGTGCCACTGAGGTGGCACAGGTGATGGGACAGCAAAAAAACAAGTTTGGTTTTGCTATTTCATCTTCTGTGCCTTAACAACAACAACAATAAAAGGAAGAAGGGAGAAAATGGTGGAGGGGGAGAGAGGCTCTGTGTTAACAATCATTTTCATGCGATAAAAGGCATTTGATAACACATGTTGAAAGTGATGAAATTTGTTGCAGGTCTGCAGTTTGTGACTCAGCTATCTCTGTACCAGCACCTGTACGCCACCTGCCTTCACTTCAATCGCTGCGTCACCCTCCGCTGCTACACCTGCAACAACTGGTACCCAACACTAGAGTCACTGGAGGAACATATCTATTTGAAGCACCCAAACACCAAGTGCTTCAAGTGCCTGGTGTGCAAGAAAAGGTTCAGCTCTCTGCTGTTGTTTACCCCCATCACCTTCCTCATCCCTGGGCACAGAAGAACGAAAAGGTGAGTGGTTTCCCAAACTGTGTTGTGTGTGAGGAAGCATGATGGGGTATGTGAAATACTGAACCATGGAGTTAATGGGGAATAATATCATGAAAGTGGGAGAACAAACCAAATTCCTGTGCTACATGTTTCATTATGAGTTGTCTCTGTTACAGCGTTTTTCTGTGGTTACAACTATCTGGAAAAAAAAAGAAGTGTCCATTTTGTTATCCCCAAGATAGGTTTAATGAAGAGAAAGAGCATGCTGTTCAAATACAATTTATGTACACACTGTCATTTTCTCCAAGATAGGTTTAATGAAGAGAAAGAGCATGCTGTCCAAATATAATTTATGTACAGACCGGTTGTCCTCCCTCAGCCCTCCTCACTCCCTTTGCTCCTGTTCCCCTCTCCTTGGCCTATGTCCTTGCCAACACTGTCCCCCACCCCCACTCCCTTTGTCTTAGAGTTAGACATTGTTTTTTTTTTCATCCCTACACTGTTGATGCCCCTCCCACTACCCATCCCTATCCCCTTCCTTCCCAGAAAATGCAATCAATACAACTGTCCAGCATGCTGCCTCCCAACTTCATTGCCCACATCCCTTTTCATTTCCTTCCATTTTCATTGCCCATATCCCTTTTCATTTCCTTCCATTTTCATTGCCCACATCCCTCTTCATTTCCTTCCATTTTCATTGCCCACATCCCTCTTCATTTCCTTCCATTTTCATTGCTCACATCCCTCTTCATTTCCTTCCATTTTCATTGCCCACATCCCACTTAATTTCCTTCCATTTTCATTGCCCACATCCCTCTTCATTTCCTTCCATTTTCATTCCGCACATCCCTCTTCATTTCCTTCCATTTTCATTCTCCACATCCCTCTTCATTTCCTTCCATTTTCATTCCCCACATTCCTCTTTATTTCCTTCCATTTTCATTCCCCACATCCCTCTTCATTTCCATTTTTATTCTCCACATCCCACTTCATTTCCTTCCAGTTTCATTCCCCACATCCCTCTTCATTTCCTTCCATTTTGATCCACCCTTTATGAGTAGCCTTGCTAAATTTGGAGATCAGACGAAAAGTGTGGATTTGTTAAGTCCCTGAGCGAGAAGACAGATACATAGATGCACAGGCTGAACGTGCTTTGAATGTGAGATATACATTCTCTTCTTCATCATCGTCATCTGTTCCTTAACTCCAGGAGGAGGGGGAACGGAGACGAGGGCATTGGGGTTCTACAATGACGCCTACACCACAGTTTCCGCTGGTTCTGTTGGTTGTGTGCCATGGATAGGGTTGCTGCAAATGTTTTCCCTGTCCGCTCCAGTGTTGTCAGTCCATTGTTCTCGTGATTTTCCCCTCCATCTCTCTCCCATGACAGTTGTCCGGAGGACTGTTAGAGCAAGGCCATTGAATCTTCATGCAGTAATTTATCAGCAGGTGAACTGTTTAAGACGTCCTCACGTCTGTCCGTGTGGAGTGTTGAACTGTTTAAGACGCGCCCTCACGTCTGTCCGTGGAGTGTGTTCTGTCAGCAGGTGAACTGTTTAAGACGCCCTCACGTCTGTCCGTGGAGTGTTCTGTCAGCAGGTGAACTGGTGTTTAAGACGCCCTCACGTCTGTCCGTGGAGTGTTCTGTCAGCAGGTGAACTGTTTAAGACGCCCTCACGTCTGTCCGTGGAGTGTTCTGTCAGCAGGTGAACTGTTTAAGACGCCCCTCACGTCTGTCCGTGGAGTGTTCTGTCAGCAGGTGAACTGTTTAAGACGCCCTCACGTCTGTCCGTGGAGTGTTCTGTCAGCAGGTGAACTGTTTAAGACGCCCTCACGTCTGTCCATGGAGTGTTCTGTCAGCAGGTGAACTGTTTAAGACGCCCTCACGTCTGTCCGTGGAGTGTTCTGTCAGCAGGTGAACTGTTTAAGACATCTTCACGTCTGTCCATGGAGTGTTCTGTCAGCAGGTGAACTGTTTAAGCCATCCTCACGTATGTCCGTGGAGTGTTGAACTGTTTAAGCCATCCTCACGTCTGTCCGTGGAGTGTTCTGTCAGCAGGTGAACTGTTTAAGACGCCCCCTCACGTCTGTCCGTGGAGTGTTCTGTCAGCAGGTGAACTGTTTAAGACGCCCTCACGTCTGTCGTGGAGTGTTCTGTCAGCAGGTGAACTGTTTAAGACGCCCTCACGTCTGTCCGTGGAGTGTTCTGTCAGCAGGTGAACTGTTTAAGATGCCCTCAGGTCTGTCTGTGGAGTGTTCTGTCAGCAGGTGAACTGTTTAAGATGCCCTCACGTCTGTCCGTGGAGTGTTCTGTCAGCAGGTGAACTGTTTAAGATGCCCTCACGTCTGTCTGTGGAGTGTTCTGTCAGCAGGTGAACTGTTTAAGATGCCCTCACGTCTGTCTGTGGAGTGTTCTGTCAGCAGGTGAACTGTTTTAAGATGCCCTCACGTCTGTCCGTGGAGTGTTCTGTCAGCAGGTGAACTGTTTAAGCCATCCTCACGTCTGTCCGTGGAGTGTTCTGCCAGTGCCGATGGTGCCGCTGTGGCTGGCCATCCAGTTGGTCTTTGAGATACTGATTTCCATGCCACACAGTGTTCGTGTTTCATACAGTCTTTTTGTCTTTTTTTTTTTTTTTTTTTTTTTTTTTTTTTTTTTGCTGTCCCATCTCCTCTGCTACCTTAGTGGTATTGCACCCGCACTGCTCATTCCAAGCCCCCCATCCACAGCCACAACCTGGCTGAACCCGCCGCGCCACAGACCTGTCACCGACAGTCCACAGGGAGCAATCAATGTAAAGTTGACAAGAGGCAACCCACCAGAGAAGATACTGTGCTGCTGCCAAGTCACTCTTTGGTGTGCTCAGTGACGCCTGTTCTGATCCAACATAAGCAGGACATCACCTACTGACTAACTAAACCCCCTACTGACAACTATAATTACTTAGTCATGGAGCTGGCATGAGTGAGCTCTCCCGGAGGGTGCCACCACGTCCATCCAATGCCTGCCTCCATTAATTTTCAGATATTGTTGACCTTGACATGAATCATCAAGGGTATAGATGTAGAGAGGGAATCAACAAGGGTATAGATGTAGAGAGGAAGTTGAAACTGAGGTCACCATCAGAGCAGGGTATGAAGAGGCAGGAAATTTGAGGCCTCTTTTATGCTGATCTATGAGGATGGGGATGATAAAGATAAAGATGGGGATGACAAACATAAAGATGGGGATGATGAAATAATGCTAGGGAGTTCCGCGCCAGTCTCAGACTGCCTGACAGGGCTCTACTGTACCCTTACTTTTGTAATATGTCCCGATGTCAGCCAGGCTCAAGAGATACTGACAGCTGCTGTGTAGGTCAGGAAATCTGAACAACACTTACAGACATGCATCCATTTAGAGGATCATAGTTGAGCGTGTGGTTCCAGGCTTCTTACTTGAGCCCGTTGCACTCTCAACCCTGGATAGGAGGTGGTTGGTGCACAGAAATCCTGGAACTAAATGCCTGTGATGAGAATCGAATCCATGGCCTCCCGCTTTGTTAACCACTGTGCCGTGGTGGCTTGTTATTGAATTGAAACAAATATTTAACCAAATATCCTTGCACTCTCAGTTTGACACATGTACCTGAACATGTTGATACTCCTACAGTTGTGCTCATATGCTCCCCCCCTACCCAAATGTTGACTTATGCATATTTTTACATGCACACTCATACACACACACTCACACATTCACACACGCTCACACACACTCGCACACAGACACATACCCCTCACAGACACATATACATATGCGCACGCATACACAAACACACACACACACACACACACACACACACACACATGCCTTTAAAATGGCACAAGTGGGGTGATGTGAAAATGCGGCGAAATGTCGCAACTATGAGGTGGCACTTCGGGGGGCTCTCTGAGCCATACTATGGAGTGTATCCACCCCCAAGTCAGTATGAGTTTGTAAAAGGCAAACAGTGAGGTGGTCAGGGCATCACAAGTTTGTAAAGGCAAACACAGTTAGGTGATACCGGAAGTGGCATTTGAACAGAATGGGGCGATGAAGTGTAAATATGTGTGTGTGAATTTGGACGATGTTGGCAAAACTGAGGTGAGCAAGATTTTGAATGCAGCAATATTGCATTCTTGAACTCAGTATTGCATTCTTGAACTCCATTCAACATGTAAAAAATGTTAGGCGACAAAACTTCTCCCAGTTTTTCAAATCGCCCCATTTTATGAGCCTCACTGTTTACCTTTTACAAACACACACACACACACACACACACACACACACACACACACACACACACACACACACACACACACACACACACACACGCACAGACACACACACACACACACTACACACTCACACACACACACACACACACACATGCACATATATATATTGTGTGTGTCCTACAGTTACAGAGCAGTCATATGTCCAATACCCATGGTGGTGCATGTCTGTGTATATGTGAATCTCTCTGAAGATGTACCATCTGAAACATCTAGAAACAATAGCCTGTTAGCTTGTTTTGCCTGTTTTGAAAGGCTTGCTAATGAAACATGTCCTTGATGTTCTGACAGGCATGTAAGAAAGTCGTGCCATCCTGTACAGCCTGCAACGATGAACTGGATCTGGTTGAAGGAAGGGTAAGGTCAAATAATAGTAACACACACACACATATATACACACGCTTACATGTACATACATTTGCTCCTATGCACACACATATGTACATGCATGCGCACATCCACACCCACACGCGTGCGCACGTACATGCATACACATGAACACGCACGCGCATACACATATGCACATGTGCACGTGCCCACATACACACACACGCACACATACACACCTAAATGTACGCATACATATGCAGATATGTGCATATGCTCACACAAGCCCACGAATCACACACACCCATATGCACATGCACTTCTGCATATGCACACACGCGAACACACACACACATGCACCATGTACACACATGTGCGCGCACATACACATATGTGCACGCACGCATATTCGCATGCATGCATGCACACACACACACACACACACACACACACACACACACACACACACACACACACACACACACACACACACACACACACACACACACACACACACACACACACACACACACACACACACACACACACACACACACTCACTCATTTGTCTAATATCACTTAATGTGGAAAGATGTTAAATTGAAGACAACAACACACACACTCATGCATACACATACACTCACATCTTGCACACACACATGCGTTCGCACATACACATGAGCCCGTGCCACACATCCATAACACACGTTGTGTACTTTCACTACACACATATACAATGATAAAAATAGCACAACCAATGTTAGATATTTACTCAAGGTCTGACTAGAGGGCTGGGGTAATGCATAGCTCAGATATCTGCTAAATTGTAGCCATGAGACCCTCTTCTTAAAATTCTCTCATCCTAGTTATTTATTCATACATCCATCAGCTTGAAATCATGCGCAGTGTGGTCTCAAAACTTAGCAGATGTGGTGCAGCGTATATGGATTAGTCCGCACGCAGTGATGCCTCCTTGATAAAACTGAACTGAACTGTGAGTTACGTAACAAACACAGTAAGTGAGGGTTTGGTGTATATTATGTGTTGTGTGTTTAAGTCACACTTTCTGATTTGAGGAATATATGGCAAAAGATTCTGTATTAGTGCAAGATTTGATTGCGCTTAGGTGTCTTAATTTTGTGTTGGTCATGATCATGACAGGTAAAAGCAGACATATGTATTATTTAAATGTTTAGTTGTTTTTTTTTTGTTTCTGGTGTTTCAATCATTTGTTTTTCATTACATCAGTAACATAGTGCTTGTTACCCTGGACCATGACATCTTGCTTGAGAGACTACTGTCAGGCAATGTCCTAAACTGTCAGGCCATGACCTAAAATGGTGTGCGTCTTACTTAAGTGACCGATTCCAGTCTGCTGTATTCAATCACGTTTCAAAGTTCCTCAGAAGTATGGAGTACCCCAGGGCTCCGTGTTAGGGCCTGTGCTATTTACAATGAACATTCATCCTCGCAGTCAGCAGATCAGGCAGTGTGTGATGTTATGCATCACATGTGTGCTGACGATGCACAGTTGCATCAGTCGGCACAACCCTGTCAGTTTCCCCAGTTCCTTGCTGCTTTTCAGCAGACAATAGAATCTGTCAAAAAATGGATGACTGCAAACAAACTGAAAATGAAATGAATGATGGGAAAACAGATGTCATCCGAGTTGGACCAGCCAGGTAGCTCAAAGCAGTCCCGGACAATACTCCTTTTGTTTTGTCTGGTGAAGAGATTGGTTTTGCCATGTCTGTGAGGAATCTTGGGGTACATCTGGATCGTGTCCTCTCAATGGAGGACTGTATAAAGCTATTGTGTAGGACCATCTATCTTGAGCTCTACAGAATCAGTTATATCCATCTGTTTCTTACCATCAGTGCAACCAAAAAGCTCATGTCAGCATTTGTTTTGTCCAGAATGGACTGTTGCAGTTCTTTCTTTGTTGTCTTCCAAACACACTGCTGGACAAATTACAGAGGGCTCAGAATTGCACTGTGCACATAGTCCTCAGAAAATGCAAATTTGATCATGCAAAGCCTCTCTCAGGGGAGCTGCACTGGCTTCCTGTCCAAACCCGCATTTAACAGAAAATCGCCACCCTACGTTTTCGATGTCCCCATGATCTTGGCCCCTTCCTATCTATCCAGGCTAGTTGAACCATACTCACAATTGGGATCGCTACGTTCCTCGGATGCCGGTCATGTGACCATCCCATGTGTTCGGCTGGAGACATATGGCAAACGTTCCTTTTCTTCGCTGGCCCTACTGTTTTTAATTTCTTACCTCTTTCACTTCAAAACACACAATCTCTGAACACTTTTAGGTCAGGCTTGAAGACCTTTTTCCATGCCTATCTTAGCAATGCACATCACTGTTAACCTACTGTTATGTCTTATCCTGAATAATGTGCATGCGTGTGTGTGTGTGTGCGTGCATTTGTGTGTGCTGGAGAGAGGGGGGGGGGGGGGGGGGTGAGAGAGGAGACAACGTAGGGAGTGGAGGGGATGATTATGTTTTTCTGCATGACTGTATAATTCTACGATTTTAATGTATGTTGCTCTTATGATGTTATTATTTTATATATATGCTTTAATATTATGTATTTTCTTTTCTTCTCTTCATTTTTAAACGTTCGGCTTTTATATTGTAATGGTGCCTGGAGCCTTGCGAGGGACAGGTGTCATTAAAAAAAAAGATGAATTATATCATTATTATTATATATTTTGATTTTTGTTCGTGTTCTTTTTAATCATTTTTTTTAAAACTATATCAATAGAGTATGAGTTATGTAAGAGAGATTTTTGGTTCTAAGTAACTGATTCTTTTTCACTGCTTGTATTGGACATAAACGCACAAAGTAGGGAGCTATGGTCAGCGATGCCTGAAAGAAATGGTAACCTGCGGTACTGGTCAGGAAATAACAGCAGAATGGTCAGAGAGCTGTGTGTTAGGTGGATGTATGTCAGCAGTGGAGTTCTACTGTTCTCAGGTGAACCTACCGTACAATCAACAACTCGAGGGCTCCAAAACCCCACGGAAGGACCTTATAGGAGATTGAACCCATAACTAACCAGGGACCGGAATAGCTCAGTGGTAGAGCGCCGGACTCGTGATCTTGGTGATCATGAGGTTGCGGGTTCGAATCTCCAGAGTACAGGGGGATTTTTCTCTTGGAGTTAACATTGGCTCTGACTCCATTCCTCAGATAGTCCTTAGAATGAGACTATAAACAAGGTTTCGTGTGTAGATGCTTGCATAATCTCTTGCACACACATAAAATCCCATCACCAACTTTCGGAAGAGAAGGCCAGTTTGGCTGTTGGTATGGATGACATGTTACACGTAGCATGCACCCTGCAAGTGAAATTGAAAAAACGAAGGAAGCAAGGAAATTACTTGAACAATATTGACTGGATGACATGGAAAATGACTGAATGAAGTGCCGGCATGCAGTTCTTCAGTCGGCGCTACCCAGGTAGGCAGCTCATTTGTACATGAGAGTGTGGATTGTCAGTGCCTTGAATCTTTGGGAAGGCATTTTATAAATACTCTGATATTATGTTTATTATTATTATTATAACATCCCAGCCCATATGCAGTACACTGCACTAACTACTGCTTGACAGTAGCTAGTCAGCTGGTACGTTTAACCCAAATTTGACCAAGTACATAACTTGGCTTACGTTTCTGAGCTCCAGGTCATCAGCACATTTTTTTTCATTGTCCGAACAATACAGATTTCTCAGGTGAGTGTTGTTGTTGCTCCAGAAAAAAATGTGTAATTTCAGACTAAGACAGACTTTTAAAGAAGAAAAAAAAAAAAAAAAAAAAAGATCGGCAGACAGGAGAAAAATGTGTATTATGACTGTGAAGCATCCGTAGAGGTAAATTGTGAAGTTCATTGAGAGAAACATGTTTTGGCAAGATCATAGAATACACAATGTGTGTGTTTTGTATACTTGTGTGTGTATATACATGTGTATGTGTGTGTGTGTGTGTGTGTGTGTGCGTGTATGTGTGTGTGTGTGTGTGTGTATGTATATGTGTTTGCATGTGAGTGTGTGTGTGTTTGTGTGGGTGTGTGTATGTGTGTGTGTGTGCTTGTGTGTGTATGTGTGTGTGTGTGTGTGCGTGCATGCGTGTGTGTGTGCGTGCGCGTGCATGCATGCGTGTGTGTGTGTGTGAGCAGAGACATGCCCAGATACATACAGAAAGTGCGAAGAGCATAGCTTGGTTTGGCTTCACCTGTCTGTTTTGCCAAGACTTTCTGACCATGACCTTGCACTCGCTGGTGCAACACCTGAACGTCAAGCATGCTGCATACAAGTAAGCATTTGACATCCTCTATATGCCGTTTGAACCTATGCCTGTGTGCTTCTATGTGCATCAGTGTGATTTTGTGAGTGTGTATTGTCTGTCGTTATTTGTGGGTAAACTGGCTGGATAAATAATAACATGAGCTGAACTGGTCTTTGCGGCCATGATCAGAGTACAGTGTTTCAGAAAAGTGTAAGGTTGAAGAGCAATGAAAATATTTGTGGGTTGAAAGGTTTGTTTGTTTTAATCCCCATTCTGACTGTAAGAGCAAGCCATCATTTGCTTTTTTTTTTTTTTTTTTTTTTTTTTTTTTTTTTTTTTTGTTGAGCACTTTGTTGATTTGTCCATCCTTATCCAGTGTTGCTACAGGTGCATGTGCATCCCTATTGTCATGAATGTACAAGGAGGTGAGAGATCAGTATGTCAGAAATAGGAAGCAGAAGCACATCATAAAGAAATGATCAGCTTTTTCACAGCGTAAACATCCTGTCATGTGCCTGTGTGAATGTGTATTGGATGTATGACTGTAAAGGCTTGCCCTACAGGCATTTGCACACCAGTGACCCGTATTTATTACAACGAGGTTTAAAAAGAAACGTCCTTTTATAATGTGAGCTGTGTGGAGGTAAGATGTGTTTTTTCTCTTTACGTACGTCTCTGCACTATGTTTTTGACAGGTTCTCTTGTTCCATCTGCCTGCAAGGCTTTGTCATGCTTTCGTTGCTGCGCTCCCCATGTGCTGTCGACTCACAGCTCCAGAGACAGAGGCAAGAGAACAGCTCCAGACTCCTGTTGCTGTGCAAAAACTGTGCAGCATCCCTGGGCCCTGATTCGGCTCTGCCGCATGTCATGTGGCATGCCGTGAAGAAGGTGCCAGAGGTCACCTACACCACAGAGACGTCGACACTGGTGGAGAACAGGCGCTCCATGAGTATTGTGGCATCCAGTGTCAATGTAAGTTCCGAGTGCGGGGCGTGGTAATGCATGTGGTGAGGTTGAGGCAGCAGGTGAACTTCTGCCTTCCCTCAGGACTGTGGTCAGCTTCAGTGTGGGTGTGGAGCAATGTTTTTCACTCTTAGCCACTGACAAATGGTGGCCTGACATGCTAAGCTGAATGTCATGTTGCTAGTGCTGCCAAAAGCAGCAGTATCAGTGCCCAGTTATGAAAACAGGATGGAATGGTTGAAGTTTTACATACTTCTTTAAACAGTGTTGCACATTGACGCTCACAGTTCTGTTCGAAACGATACACAGACAAAAACTGAATGGCTGTTTATGGTATTAATGTTGAAAACAGAATGTGGGACTGTTTTTTTTTTTTTTTTGTTTGTTTGTTGTTGTTTTTTTTAATGTATATATTTGCAAATCAACTTAACATTCTGAAAAAGTGTTTGATTTTGATATTTTTTTTTTTTTTTTTTTTTTTTTTTTTTTTGCTGTCCCAATCTCTGCACCACCTCAGAGGCAGCGCATCCATGCTGCTCATTCCGACACCCCATCCACAGCCACAGCCCGGTCAGCCCTGCCACAGCCCTGGCACCGGCAATCCACAGGGAGCAGTCAGTGTCAAGTCGTCAAGAGGCAACCCACCAGAGGAGACACTGCAATGCTGCCGAGTCACTTCGGTGGTGTTCAGTGGGGCCTGTTCTGATCTAACATATGCAGGACACTACCTACTAAGCCCCCTACTGACGACAATAATTGCTTAGTTGCGGAGCTGGCATGAGTGAGCTCTCCCCCCGGAGGGCGCCACCACGTCTGTCCACAAACAGCCTCCATGGACTCGCCGATACCGGTGACCCCGATGGAACCAAACCAAGGCCACAGACGTGGAGAGGAGAGGACATCGAAATTGAGGTCACCATGAGAGCAGGGCATGAAGGGCCACAGAATTCGAGACATATTTTTTTAATGCTGATGATCGATGAGAATGAGGATGATTAAGATGATGCTACAGATTTCCATTTTGGTCTGAGACTACATGACAGGGCTGTACTCTACGCTTCCTTTCATAATATATCCTGGTGTCAACGAGGTCCGAGAGATACAGGCACCTGGAGTGTTGGTCAGGAAATTTGAGCAACACTATCAGAGACGCATCCATTAAGTGGATGAAACTCGACTGTGTGGTCCCAGTCTTCCCAATTGAGTCTGCAGCAAACTCAAGTCTGGGTAGGAGCCGGTTGGGGCAGAAAAACCCACATGAATCTGATGGGATTCGAACCCACGACCTCCCAGCCATGAGTCCGCGACGCTAACCACTTCGCCACGGCAGCTGGTTGATTTTGATTCTTGACTTTGGGCTGTACTACAAGTTATGCAACCCAACATCAAGAATTTAATAGATAATCGAACAGCTTTACGTTACAGTCTTATTCTCAAGAATGACATGAAGTATAGAAAAACTGCAGAAGCAGTCTTATCCTCATGAATGAACATGAAGTATAGAAAAGCTGCAGAAGCAGTCTTATCCTCATGAATGAACATGAAGTATAGAAAAGCTGCAGAAGCAAGTGCACTTACGAACACTTTATTGCTCATCAGGGGTCAAAGTTGAGGATGGGTTGGTATACTGATGGTAGTGATTAAAATAAGTTTCTTTCATCATTGTATATGTTAAGATGGCTTACCTTCTTCACTAACTGTTATCTGCAGAGCAGAGATTTAACTTCAGCTATCAATTTTATAAATATAGTAACATTGCGGTTTAATCAATGCTCACTTGTCCCATATGGGTTTGTTGTTGTTGTTGTGTTGTTGTTTATGGTTGTTGAAGGGGTAAAGATAATGGGGACCTTGGGGGTGGAAATTGGGTCAAATCTGAAGACAGCAGATAAATAGCAGTACCAAATCTGCTGGTTGCCTTGACTGTATAGAAGCTTGAGCACTACTGTTGGGAGTTTTTGATCCAGTAGAGATTTTTGAAAATGGGCACGTTCACTGGACTGTATGTGGTATGATTGGGTAGCCAGATACGCTCAAGATGATTGATCATAATTAAATGATAAATCATGGAATTTAGAGTTTCTGTTCCTCTACATCTTGCCGTCTATTCATCTTCCCACTTTTCCCATTCTTTCTCTGCTTTAAAGATTTATGTTTGTTTTATTTAGTTCAAAATGAAAAACACTTTTTTTCTTTTTCTTTTTTCTAATTTGCCAGAGCAAGAGTTTCCGTGAGCAGGCAAACACAAGGGCTTACTTCTGCCGTTCCTGTGGCCATGTGTTCCCCACCAATGCAGACCTGCCTGCAGAAACACTTGGCCAAGAGCCAGCACTCTGTCTGTGGCACGTTTTCCACCTGCCCTTGCTGCCAGCGCTTCGACTTTGCCAGCCAGGACATCTTTGTCCAGCACACACTGACTTGCATCACTCGGTGCAAGGATGTTTTCTACACTCTCAGTGGATCTGAGGAGGAGAGGGATGCGGAGCAGGCGAGAAAGTAGGAGATATTGAGCTTTGGCAGTTTGACTGTCTTTGTTATAGTTTTTAGTTGTTGTTTTTTCAGTGTATGTGCTTCCTGATTATTTTTTTTTCTTTTCATTTTATGTTATTATTCTTTGTTGAACATGAGGAGGTGGAGGTCCGTCAATGAAAAGAAAGTTGATGTTGATGGGTTTTATGTGCATGCTAATGGCAAGCATGTCAGTGTGTGATACTTTTGGAGTGTTGTTTTTTGTTTGTTTGTTTCATTGTTTTCTCTGTGTGTGTGTGGTGGGGGGGGGGGGGGGGGGGTGTCATTTCTGTCTTGCAAGTGGGCAAAGAAGAAAAACATACAGCGTCACAGCCAAACCTGGTCTGTGACACTGTATGGTCCCTAAAGATGCATATCATGGAACTCAAAGTCATGATTGAAAGGCTTCACTGTTGACCCTTTGCAGCTTTTGCAATAAGTATTTTGATGCACAGAAGAAAGCCAACCAAGCATATAACTCAGAATGAATACGGGATATGAACATGCCTGTGCATGCTAGCATATGTCATGAGTGAATAACTGCTTCAGATTGTTCAGTCTGTGTTGTTTTTGTGCTTTTCATCTCCAGCCCCAGACCTTCTTCAGGTGATAAGGACCAAGCAGTGGTTGACACGTCTGGTGGCATTGACACTGAAGACCATGCAGATGTGGACATGTCTTCCAGAACTGACACCAGGGAACAGACCACTTCCAGTGCTCCTGGACACACAAACCAGATCAAAATTACAAACGCATGTTTTGATTGCACTGGAGGGACCATAGACAAAGGACCCATTCAGACAACTGTCAATGTTTTAGCGAGTCAAGACATCAAACGTAGATACGGGGCACTCTGATGTTCCTGGACCGACGTCTTCCACATCAGGAGAGACACACATCCAGTTCTTGTGGCTCAGGACCATCTCCACAAGACAGTGGGACAACAGTGTGTTCTGAAGTCCTGGCCAGTGGGACAGTAGTGCGTTCTGAAGTCCTGGCCAGTGGGACAACAGTGCGTTCTGAAGTCCGGGCAGTGGGACAACAGTGCGTTCTGAAGTCCAGGGCCAGAGCACTGTAGGTTCCAGTGAGAAGTCACCATCGTCCAGCACCTCTGGAGGTGGAGCTCCAAATAAAAGTGAACTGTCGTTCAAGTTTGACAATCGAAGGACCATCGTTGTCTTCACAAAAAATGGAAAGATCGTCGGACACAAAGAAATGGTAATGATCAGTCCTTTAGGAATAAGGCAGTGCACATGAATGAATGTACATGAATTAGATTTGAAAAGTGCAGAGTTGAAGAGCTTGTTCCTTTTTTTTAGTTTGGTAAGTCTGTAAATTCCTGATCAAATATGTTCAAAAGTTGCAAAGCAGACCCATGAAATACTTCTGTACCTTGTATGTTGAGGTAGTAGGTAAAGTTAGCATCATTGGTAAGCTTTCAAGGTCTGATATTTGTTATCCCTCTTGGAAATGTACAGTGATGTGGACTTGCAATAAGTATTTGATCTAAAATCATAATATTGAACTCATGTCCCAATCCTACAGTTGGCATGTCACCATACTGATATGACTGGATGTGACTCGCTTGCGTTGAGAATATCAAAGGTGAATTTTTTAGCAGTGTGGAATCAGTCAACCAATGTCATTGTTGTACTCATTTTTAAAATCACACTTTAGTCTTATAGAATAATTCCAGGTTTTACAAATTGTATCTCCAGGTTTCACAAGTTGTTTCTTGTATATTGATCAGCTCTTGCATGATTCCCCCCCCCCCCCCCCCCCCCCCCCCCCCCCCCCCCCTTCCGCCTTCCATATTGAAAGATGATTTTTCAACACTTATTTTTCATTCATTGTTTCAGGTAACGACGAAGGAAGCAAGATCATCTAAACAGGTGACAGAAAAGCCCTAACCACCCGCCCAGGCAAGTCGTTAGTTGACCAACATTTGCTCAAGCATCTTTTATCCAAAACAGCTACGTCAAGCATGCTTCACAAACCAGCCACCGAGAAACAAGCCACCTCTGTGGCTCCATCCAGTGAAAGACAAAGTCAGGAGTCGTCTTCCAGTCTGCAGTCATCAAAGAGTCCTTTTTCAGTCAGTCAGGAACAGGGCGACGATGACAAAGAGGTTTGTTATTTCTGCGTTTGTTGTGTATGTGTCCAGGTACAATTTGCTCTCTGAAAGGCTAAGGTGAGCAAGGCTGCAGGCTCTGCAAAAATATTAGGTTCAAAAGAATTGTTTGGATCAGCAGTGTTTTGATGAGGGTGCTTTTGTTCATTGTTGTTATTAGGTTTTTAACAAAGGAAAGTAAAATTAAAGATTCATTTGTTGGTCCATTAAGTTGGTTGTTAGTTTTTCAATAAGGAAAAGTAAAATGAAAGATTCCTTTATTGGTCCGTTAAGTTGGCATTCTCTTATCAGTTATAGAATTGTCATTTATTTGGTGTGCGTTCAATATGTGTTAGCAATGAATACATCTTTTATTTTTGAAAAGTAGAAGGGGCAAAGGGGGTGGATGAGGGAGGCGTGGAGGCATTGTGGTGCTTTTTCTTCTTATGCAAAATGGAAACCAAGTCAAACAGTGGTCAAGATGAAGAATAGAACAGAAACAGCAAATTCAATAGTAGGATATGGCAGGCAGGCCTCCCCAGCGATACGTGTCAAGAGTGTTTCTACCTTATGTTCCAAAATTCTATGGGCAAGCTATCTCCACTCCATCGCTTCTAAAAGTTCAGTCCGCTTTGATGACTTCCGGGTCTTTTTGCCCTGAAGTTCACTGAATCAAAAACTTGTTGATCAGGTAATGGGGGGGGGGGGGGGGGGGGGGGGGGGGGGGGGGGGGGGGGGGGGGGGGGGGGGGGGGGAAAGGGAGAAAGGGAGGTTGGGAAGGTGGTACAGTTAGATTACTTCAACTTAGAAGTTATCACTATGTTGTCCGACGTATGTAGCGATCATCATAGTATAGTTTACTCATGGCGGATGTTAAGTTGTTGAGGGGAGTTTGGGGACTGGAATACCAGCAACAGTTTAACAAACTTGTTTTGTTTTGACACAGTGCTGTGACATTTCTTCTTTGACTTTGCTATGTATTTTTAATTTGTCCCATTGAGTTCATTGGATTCTCTTCCAGAGAGTCTGTACTCTGAGAAGTTCAAGATGCTTACTGAAAACAGACGGGCATTGAACTTGGTGTTGAGCATTCACTGTCACATACAAAAGGGGAAAATTTTATTTGGTTGACCTACCTTCTGCTTAAGTTTGTTGTTGTTGTGTTTACAGAACTTTGAGTGATTCACGGAGTGTTTACTAATGTACAACTTTCAGAGCCCAGGATTAGACATGTGCCTATTGAGATTTAGTTGCAGTGGTTTAATTCATTACAATTGATGTTTAGAGCTGTGTTATGGTTTTGATGACACACAGTTCTCCGGGGAGTGGGATCACATGAGAGCGGAATGTTTATTTGGCTTTGTAAAGACAAGATACGCAATGCATGCACTATAGATTTTTTTTTTCTGTCTGGTGAATAGAAACAAAACCTGATGACTCAATGTAACACTCTGCAATGATAGCGAGGACAGTTTCTATAGGCCCATCCGAACAATGTAGGCTACAGTCCGCTTTATAGATTTTAACAAATCAAGGTCTAAAATGTACGAAGGACACACACACACACACACGCATGCACGCACATGCACTGGGACAAAATGTCGCATACATAAACACACACACTATATAACACAGTGAACAGCTCCATCACACACGCACCAAAGTGTGCAAATGACATGTAGTAATTTAGTCATATTTCAGGTGCTGTTCTGCAAGTGGCTTTTAAACAAGATGATTTATGCATGATTAAAATCCCATGGTAAACAAAACAAAAAACAAAAACAAAACTGAAATGGCATCAACCCCAAATCTGTCATTGGACGGAATGTGACGGTGAATAGTTGATGACTTGCGCAGGGTCTGACCTGGATGGAGGTGCCCAGGGACACGGCACCGCCAAACCCTCAGCAGCTGTACCATCCCTGTCCTCTGTGCGGACTGACCTATGAATCAGCAGACCAGCTGGCCAGCCATCGTGCCAGTGTTCACAGGGGGGAGATGAAGACTGTTCTGTTCTGCCAGGTAATTCTTAGTACAGGAGATGTGTGGGAGAGGAGACTGTTCTGTTCTACCAGTAATTTTTAGTACAAGAGACATGTGGTAGAGGAAGACTGTTCTGTTCTGCCAGGCAATTCTTATTACAGAAGACATGTGGGAGAGGAAGACTGTTCTGTTCTGTTCTGCCAGGTAATTCTTATTACTGAAGACAAGTGGGAGGAAGACTGTTCTGTTCTGCCAGGTAATTCTTAGTACAGGAGCTGTGTGTCCACAACATCTTGAAACAGTTCTCGAAAAGGAATTATCAGCAAGTCTGCCAAACAAATCGGACAAAGAAATTCAAGACAAAACATGACACGTTTCAACGTCATGGGTCTTCTTCAGGCAAGATAAACAAAATTCAGGACAATGAAAATAAAAAATGAGAATTGGAGAAGATGAGGGACTGCTTGTTCTTTGTTTTTATTGTCTTGAATGTTGTTTATCTTGCCTGAAGAAGACTTAAGAGGTCCAAACACATGGTGTTTTGTCTTGTAAATTGTTTGTCCAAGACGTTCTTTTTAAAATTTGTTTCAATTTCCACCTGCAGTCACCACACTTTGAAGCTAACCTTGACACAAGTCTGCATGCTGTCTCATGCCTAGGACTTGCTGTATGAATGAGGTTCTGCTCTGTCATGCTCTGTCTCTTACCGCTTTTAAGTACGGGCTGAAATGTACTATATATTCAAAGTGTTTCTCTTCTTCCCTTCATTGACACAGTTCCAGTGTACTGATGCCATATCATTTTTACCTCTGGCCCATTGTGAGAATGTATGTACTGATGTGTGTGTGTGTGTGTGTGTGTGTGTGTGTGTGTGTGTGATGTTGTGTTGTGTTGTGTGTGTGTGTGTGTGTGTGTGTGTGTGTGTGTGTGTGTGTGTGTGTGTGTGTTGTGTGTGTGTGTGTGTGTGTGTGTGTGTGTGTGTGTGTGTGTGTGTGTGTGTGTGTGTGTGTGTGTGTGTGTGTGTGTGTGTGTGTGTGTGTTAGTATGAGGAGGTTTGATGGTGAGGTGAGTGGAGACCAGAAACAATGTGTTGGTGTGAGTATTCATATGCCTTTGGTGGGGATGAATGTGCACACGCATGACAGGGATTTTCTTTTCTTTCTTTTTTTTTTTGTTTCGAGTGTTCTGAGCTCTGCAGAAAGGTAATTTACATAAATTTTTGTTTGTAGTTTTTGTTGTTATTATCTTTGTTATAATTATTATTTTAATTATCATTATTATGGTCTTAATCATTGTCATTCTTGTTATTTTAGAAATGTTTAGGTGACTTTTCATTCCATACATCTCAAACACTGATTGCAACTGATACCTAGGATGAAAAGATCGATATCTGTTTGTTGGTGTTGAGCTGACCTCTCGGCTCTCCCTGTATCAGACCTTTCGATGATGTTTAAGATGAGATGATTCTTTCAGTTTAGTTGACTGTGATGGTGTGGAGTTAGTTCTTCACCCACATTAACTGCCTGTTGATATTAATCTGACTCAGGACTCTCACTGTTTGGCTGTGTTGATCCTGAAGGTGAGCCAGCGTTATACTCTGCTTATCTGTGTCTTGATGTTGGAGGTGATGATGTTGCTTTGTTTGACTGTGTGGCAGTACTGGGGATGATTGCCCCACCGATCTGTGTGGACACTGAGGATAATCACTTTTGACTGTGTGGATACTGAGGATAATTACTTTTGACTGTGTGGATACTGAGGATAATCACTTTTGACTGTGTGGATACTGAGGATAATCACTTTGACTGTGTGGATACTGAGGATAATCACTTTTGACTGTGTGGTGATGCTGAAGATGATCACCTGTGACTGTGTGTGGATACTGAGGAAAGATGACTCCACTTCAGTATACTACCTATTTGTGTAAAAGATGATACCTTCAGTTCAGTGTATGTTGATGTTGAAAACACTCTGATGATCCCTTCACTTCATTTGACCTTATGTTGATTCTCATCACTCCGCTTGATAGCAGTTTGGTGTTGAATCATCCCTCACCACTTTCCATCAGATTGAACCGAGTCTTCACTCCATTGGACTGTACATTGAGGAGTAAATGTGAGAGTCTTTGGGTGAAGAGGTAGGTGGACATCAAGAGTGCTATCCATACTAACATACTAATGTACAGTTTTTATTGCTTTTTTTTTCCAGTTGTGCAAGAAGAAAGGGAGACCATAATGCTATCCAAGGTGAACCTGAAGAAACACCTGATACGTAGACACAAAGTTGGCAGCCCTGCGGCAGAGAGACCATGGTCTCTGAGAGTGCTTGTGGGCAGACCGCAGCATCTTCATCTGCTGAGGTGACTTTATTTAGGAATCATCATGATTTCTAGGGTATAAGCTGCATGTTATGTAAGCCACACCTGCTATATTTATGAAAGAAAACAAACAAAAAAATAAGCTGCAACTGACCAATTAGCAGCAAAGAAAGAGCTGTTAAAACCAATAATGAAATTAGCAAACACAGTGTGAACAAAGCCATTATCTGCCGAGGTATGGCTTATCTTAATCTGGCAAATAAACTGGAAAGGGCAAAACATGCATCAAAGGGAAAAAAATCCCATCTTTTGCAACACTGTTCTCAACAGTTCTTAAACCACTGTTGGACTTGTCTTCAGTGTAATGTATGAAACGTTTCAAGAACTCTTCATCAGTATTTGTCATATCGTCCACGAATTATTCTCCTGGTACTTCTGCCACCATGCTTGTGCTTGCAGTGACTTCTGTGTAGTCTGCTGTCAGGATTTCCCTGCTTTTTTTTTAAACCATTAATTATCACAAACTGTATCAACCTCTTCAATCAAGAAAGTTCCCATGCTGAATATGACACTGTTGGACACATCAACTCGATGCCCATTCATTAACTCCTGTTGCAGGGATTGATGGCAGAGTCTGCGTCAAAGCTTGGCAGGTCAGCCTCCTAACTTGGGCGTGTTTGACTGATTGGTGTCATGTGTTGTTGACAAGTGACTGATCAACCAAACATAATATTCAGTTTTCATGAGTGGCATGTGTCATTTGTGTGTTAATTTTGTCTGTTGTTCATGCATGAAATCATTCTTTTCAGTGAAGAGTCGTCAAATTTGATTTCTGACAACATTGGTTCTTGGTTTTCTGATCAAATGCAGATTAGAGGAAGAAAACCTATAGTGAGCTAAGAATGTAATGTGAAAAAAAAACTATAAAATAGACTGCAGCCTGTGTAGTTGTTGTAGGAGTAGAGTTTAGGTAAACAATTGGCGGGTTATAGCTCAGCAATTACGGTAATGAAAATGCACTTCTGCGTAGATGATTTTCTTTGTGTTTCACTGTTTATATGAAATCGATGTGCTTTCATAAGTTGTTTGATCAGAGTTGGTCAAATGAAGAAAAAAAAATGAATCAAAAAATGCAACAGTATATTAGGATTGTTAACTAGGATGACCTTGAACATGTGCAGCTAATTTAAGAGGTTTTTCTTGACCTGAGTCATTCTGTACAGTATACAAATCAACCCAGACTAATGGATATTCCTTTCGTTGCGGAGTGACAGACTATTGTCTCTGGGACCAGATTGCTGAACAAGATGTGAGTTTTATGAATTCTCAGTTCTGCATGAAGTCTAGCATTGTGTCGTCAAGTTTCTTCAGAACAGAAATCATCTCTGGAAAAAGATGTGCAAACAACAGAAATGTTTCTTTAAAATAGTGAGCATGCATGCATATGGAAGGTGGTAGTACAGACATAGCCTCTATCTTGTCCATGAAATTGTGTCTGTGCATGACTGTATTTACCATCGCAGTCAGACAATCAGATTTGATTCTTATTGGTAAGTTGAGGAACCTTGAAACTTCATCATGCTTTATAATCTATCTGGAAATCATTCACTTTTTTGTACCCGGTCACATATTTAACATCTTTTTTTCTTCTTCTTCAGGCTCAAGCTCAAGCATCATCAGCTCCCAAAAGAAGTTCAACGGATTCTGAAAGTTCAGCGGTGAGTGCCGATCCAGTCAAATGCCTTCGTGTTTCCGACGGCGACCAGCAGGACTACGTGTGTGCCAAATGCGACTTTTCCACGCCAGCCATGGAGGAGTTCCACAGTCACATCAAGGGCCACGTTGTGGGACAACTCGGTGCAGTGCCTGGAGTGTGGTTTGTGCTACAGCGCCGTCTCTACCTTGAAGAAGCACCTGTTCATGGTGCACAAGGTGAAGCAGCCTGACGCCTATATCACCCAGCATGACATCAGGTTAGAGGAGCTGCCTGCGGACTTCGCATCTCACATGGACACGCTGACTCCTTTCGGTCAGTCTGAGAGGCAAGACAAACTGCTGAGGTGTTCCATGAGGATTTTTACAAGACTTTGCCCCACAGCCCAGAGCCCGCTGATAGAAAGGAGAAGAGACGGAGGAGCAACAGTGACTGTCTGGAATGTAACGTTTGTTACAAAGAGTTTGAAAATGAAGGCGAGTTGAAATCACACATGAGGAACCATGGCATGGCTTTCATCCGCTCTCGTAGAGCTACGCCATGACCGGAGGCCTGCAAGAAAAGTACACAGCTGTAACAGAGAGTGTGGAAGAGGTAATGTCAGGGGAAACAACGATAAAGTAAAAAGTGCTGTATGATAGATGAAGAGTATGATTGATTTGTGAACATTGAGTTAGTTTTAAAGTGAGGTGACTGCATGCGGAAATTGAAACAAATTGTAAAAGAATTTAAAGTAACTCTGCCACTTAACAAGGACAGACAAATTACATGACAAAACATGATGCATTTCGACCTCATAGTCTTATTCAGGGAAGATAAACAACATTCAGGACAATGAAAACAAATTTGGAAGATAAGTGATTGCATGTTCTTTATTTTCGTTGTCCTGCGGTTGTTTTATCTTGCTTGATGGAGAGATTTAAGAGGTCGTGTTGTGTCTTGAAATTTGCTTGTCCATGTCATCTGACAAAGTTACTTTAAATTCCTTTTACAATTTTTTCTCAGTATTGAGCATGTTTCAGTGATCACACATTTTGCTTGTCTGCTTTGCTCACCAGCGTTACTTAGAGCTGAGAAGACAACTGGTTCCAGCAAAACATTTTCTGAACCCAGTCCCTTTCTCCCCAGCCCCCACCCTTCCCTTTCTCTTATCCCCGCCAGAAAGATACAATTCAAGAAATGGTAATAGTACTATTTAGTAGTCATACTACTAGATGTTGACACACAATAGACTGTCAAGGTCGCTAAGCCTGACTTACCCCCTCCCGTACCAAACTTACTCTATCGCAGACGACCCACACCAAGAAACACAAGAAATTTACACAAAACAAACTTTATTACAACACTAAATGCAATCCACACTTAGACCCCACAAGTATTCTTACACCCCGTTTTATGCTACCCCCCACACACACACTCAATACCTCACACAACCAGGCTATTTCCTCCCCTCCCTGTACACACTGTGCAAACCACTGCAAATAACACTGCCCCACAACCTCAGGGACAAGAGATCTATGGAAAAGCAAATAATAATAATTTGGCTGCAACAGCGTCAGAAGAGGCTGTCACAAAACCAAATCAGACAATCTAACAAGGATGGGGAAAATTCTAAAAGAAAATAATTTAAGGGGGTTTAACGGGTCTCCTTGAATTCTGAAACCAATAATGGGACGAAAATGGCAGAAGTGGAACGCCGCTGGTGTATCCAAATGATGCACCAGCAGGGCTCCAAAACAAAGAAATTAATACTGACTAACAAATTTTACATTTACGGAAAAGGTATCTATCGCCACATTAAGATTCTAAACTCTGAACAGAGCATGTCCTACCCCACCGTATAAGTCATAACAATTTATGTTCAATATCACAAATGAAACGGCTCATGTCAGCAAAATCATCCACTCTACACATCCCCACACTTTATTTGCATACACCCCCATTCTCTCATTAGCCACTAGGGAGTTGTAGACTGGTGACTAGATGTTGATTGTCACACCATGAAGCCGCACATGTGACGATGCAACCTGAACTGCAGGGTGGCGACAATATGTTGACTGTCACACTGTCAAGCTGAAGCTGTGATGATGCAGACTTTAGTGGCAGAGGGACGACAAGCTGCTGATTTATCACACCGGTTGGCTGTGCTCTCACAACACAGACACTGTCTCTGGCTCACACAGAAGCCCACAGACACAATTCACCAATCAGCAACGCACCAGACTGGGGAATCTTGATCTCACACAGAACACCCTGAAGGTGACGCAGTAGGTGAGACCAGCGGAGTTGCAGATGAAGAGAAGGGGCGACAGCTGATGACAAAGGGCTGCAGTAGGCGGCAAAGGCTGCAGCTGACAGCAAAGGATTGCAGCTAGCTACGGCAAAGGGTTGCAGCTGGCGGCGAAGGATCACAGCTACGGCAAAGGGTTGCAGCTGGCAGTGAAAGGTTGCAGCTGCGGCAAAGGGTTGCAGTTGGCGGTGAAGGGTCGCAGCTACGGCAAAGGGTTGCAGCTGGCGGTGAAGGGTCGCAGCTACGGCAAAGGGTTGCAGCTGGCGGTGAAAGGTTGCAGCTGCGGCAAAGGGTTTGCAGTTGGCGGTGAAGGGTCGCAGCTACGGCAAAGGGTTGCAGCTGGCGGTGAAGGGTCGCAGCTACGGCAAAGGGTTGCAGCAGCTGGCGGTGAAAGGTTGCAGCTGCGGCAAAGGGTTGCAGTTGGCGGTGAAGGGTCGCAGCTACGGCAAAGGGTTGCAGCTGGCGGCGAACAGGGTCGTTCCAGGACATGACCAAATATCACCTTAAGTACAGTCCCACCCCCATTGACCACACACACCTTAATACAAAACAACCCCATGTGACCAATCTCTGCCAACTATGACTTGAGAACTTTTACATTGCTTGTTACCAATCACGAAGTGGCAATTGTTAAATTTCATCAACCAATTAACAACATAATTTCTCCAGTACCATGATTTTAGCCCTTTGGAGTAATACAGCCATGTTGGCCACACTGCATACTGTTCTTTTTAAATACAACATAGCTGTCAATTAACCTCCTTGGGGCACACCAACAATTTGTGTAATTATAATTCTAACATCCCCTTGCAACTCTATACTATCAATCACCTTAATTCAATGACACAATTTCATACAGCATGTTGAATCCCAATCACACTCACAACTGCAACAAATTTAAACCAAGTTATGAATAATTATGTCCCCCTTATCAAAACACGTTTAGGGGCATCCTCCAAAATGTTACAAAATTTTCCTGGTGTCCACCACAATTATGTATTGCAACCCCCAATCAAGAGTGAAGCATTATCACAATTTTGCCTACACCTCAAATGGGCATACTTAATCACATTGCAAATTCAGTCATCATGATGACACAGCCCTTATAGCCTCTTAAACCCGTTTACCAACAGTAACCATGAATGTTACCAGGCTGGGTGGAAATATCTACATTAAGCCTCAACTCCCCATAACTTGATGCACCCAACACACATGCATACATACACCCACCAGCTTAAACTCATGCATACCATACTCACTCATACGCACATACACACACATGCAAACACACTACAAAACCTCTCCCACTAACTACAATTAAGCAGTCAAACGGCCTCACACACATAGCACTCACTACCAGACATACAAACAACATTTCACTAGATAGGGAAAAACAAAACGCAAATCTAGAATAATGATTTCCAGTGCACACCCCTATTCACAGTCTACACCCTAATTCGCCATAAACACGCAAACAATAACCACCATGCACATCTACCACATAGAATTACCTCTCGGCTATTGTCCCCATCATACCTTGAATTAACAACCAAATCACAGGACTAACACTTAACACAACAGCACACACCAAACTTTCATATCACAACTGTTAATACTTGCACAAAACCACATACCTCACACCAAGACAAACAAGGCACCCTGGTCTCCTCCCAGGAGATGCACAACGAAACGATGATTCAGAGTAAGTTAAGGACATGAGTCCACGAGCCGTTAGTACTCAGGCAGAAGCCTATCTAAACCAAACGGCACAAACGCCTCAGCTTGACATCAAACAGCTCACACGTTGCGACTCAGTGACACACACCTCACTCTCCCCTCTCAACCAGAGGTGGGATGAACACAAATCACACAACACACAAACCTAATTGACCAATCAGCGCCCACCCGACCGCCCCACTGACAATACACGACACACTGCGTCTACCATTGCCACCGCGAGAGCCCCACTCCTCAAATTAAGAAAACCCTCCTAGTTCTGTCCTGACAGTCAACAACTGCAAAACACCCAAAATCTACCCTAGACTGGCATGGTTTACACATGCCTATGTTAGATGGCATCACAATCTTTAAAAACGTACCTGATCAGGGTGACATAGACAGCCGTGAAAATTGTCCTCTTTCCATAGTTACTACGACAGGTAGGAAAAAACGTTTCGGTACAGGAATTTTTCCTTCCGGTCTTAACATTGGCTCTGACTCCATTTCTGGAGAAGACCATCGGATGAAACAATAAACCAAGGTTCCATGTGTGAACGCAGCATTACTTCCTGCACATGCACAAAATCCCATCACACGACTTTTGGAAAAGAAGGCTGGTTTGCCTGCTGGTTTGATTGACATGTTTTACACAAAGCTTGTACCCTGCCAGCATAAGTAATCAAAGAAATGAGGTGAAAAGGGCTTAGTGCTTGATGATGAATGAATAAATGCATGAGAGATCACTGGATAGCTCCAGCAGGAAGCTTGATGGTTGGCTCTACCCACGTAGGCAGCCTGTTGTGTAAATGATGACATTGATTGTAAAATGCAGGGAGCTTGGTTCTAACCAAGGATAGGCGCTACACAAGTGCTCATGATAATCATAGTTTGGCACATGTACATGTATAAGAGAATGTTTCTGGCATTTAGAAAGGTGTAGGTGGGCTGGTTTTTGTGTTGGTCACAAAGTAATTGCTGTAAAATCACCCACAACCTGTGTTTTGAACTCCCAGGTTCAGTACAAATTGACATTGAAAAATAGTGCACTTTTCAATGCAGTTTGCATTCCTCAACGCAAAAAATCTTGCATGACTTTTTTTTTTTTTCTTCATTAGATTTTTACCTTTGGAAATGTCTACACTATGCAAGGTTGTAGAAGTCATCTTTTGGTTGCTGGTATCTTCAACATCCCATATGTTAGAAGGGCCAGAATGATCTTTGTAATGATTGTGGTCAGAAATATATTTTCCGTCTGGACACTTCCAGTTTTGTTGGAAAATGGATGGTGCAGCAATGTCAGTTACATATGTGTATTGTGCTTCCATTCTGAAGTGTAAGTTTCAGGGGTTTTTTTTTGTGTGTGTGTATGTACTTTTTAGACAGCTTTTAAAGAGAAATGATTAAAGAGTACATTTTAACTATTTGGTTTTGTGCTGTAGTTGTTACTTCTCATGAGTAATCCACGTGTGTGGTGGCATATATTTCAGTCTGTGTGAATGTGTTTGTATAAAACAGAAAATATTGCTTTGCTCTGTGTGTGTGTGTGTGTGTGTGTGTGTGTGTGTGTGTGTGTGTGTGTGTGTGATGGGGAGGTGCATCAGTTGTCTTGTGTGATGGTTCAGCTTTTTTTTTTTTTTTTTTTTTTTTTTTTTTTTTTGGGGGGGGGGGGGGGGGGGGCGTATTTAAGAAATGAGAAATTTCCATGCAAGTTCCGAAGTCAAAAACATTGAGCTGATATGGCCAAAGAGAGCTGAAGTCCTTGAAATATTTTTTTAATCGGTGCATTGTCTCTTGCATCTCAAGAATGAGTAGGACGTAAGATTTCCGATCTTGTGGGTCAGGTCTTAGCAACACCTGTTTGGTGGGCATAACAGGGGAGTTGTCCTGAGTCAGTCTGAGTGTATAGGATTAATTATTAATGCTGGTCATGCAGGGGAGTTGTTGTACTGCGTCAGTCTGTGTGTAGAGGATTGATTATTAATGCTGTTCATCCTGGGAATAAGAAACATACACAGAAGGCACTACCTCCAAAAAACATGGGGTGTAGCTTCCTCAACAGCGGCTTATGCCATGCCAAAGGTGAAAGAAGGAGAGCAGAGAGACAGTGGCTTAAGACTGGTTTGATCGTCCACAAACAAATATTACAGCTTGCAAACAAAATTGTCAGCGTAATTGTATGGCAAGTGAAGACCACGTTCTACAATGCACAAATCCTCGCATGCACTACATCCAAGCAACTGTTCAAAGTGACAGACACCATAATGGGCAGAACCAAATCTTCTCCACTCCTTCATTAGTTCCCCATTCTGTGTTACCCCAGAAATTCTGTGACTTTTTTGTTGAGAAAATAAGAACTGTCTGTTCCAACCTTGACTCACAAGCTGTGCCAGCCCCTGACGTTCACCATGATTCTTTCTGTGGCTCTCTGATGTCTGCCTTTGAACCTGTATCTGATTCTGATGTTAAAGAAGTGATTATGAAAACTCCCATCAACTGATCAAAACATGTGTTTTAGATTTACTACCATCTTCTCTGTTGTCTCTTGTCATTGATGATTTGGTGCCATATATTACCACAATTGTGAGTGAACCCCTATGCTCAGCCTGTTTTCCTTCTGTATTCAAAACAGCTGTTGTGAGACCCTTACTTAAGAAACTCTCCCTTGATGCTGATAATCTTAAAAACTACAGGCCTTTTTGTAATTTACCCTTTCTTACTAAACTCATGGAAAAAGATTGTCCTGCTTCAACTTCACAATCACCTTCACTGCAACAACCTCCTCTACCCTTTACAGTCTGCTTACTGCTGTGGCCACAGTACAGAAACTGCTCTCCTGAAAATTGTGAATGATCTTTTATTGGCCCTTGATGATAAAGTATCTCTGCGCTCTCTTCTTCACTTATCTGCTGCTCCAGTACGGAGTTCCCCAGGGATCTGTCTTGGGCCCTCTCCTTTTCGTACTCTACACCCATCCTTTCTCTGACATTGTTGCCCATCATAGCCTGTCTCATCACTGCTTTTCAGATGACAATCAAATTGACATATCCAGCGATATCTCTCAGCTGCATTCTGCAATCCAACTCACACAGTCATGTATCATGGACATAAAATCTTGGATGACAGTTAACAAACTTCAGCCCAACAATGAAAAAACTGAAATGATCTTCTTTGCACCCAAAAGACTTCTTGCATCTGACTGTTGTGTATCCCTAACTCTATCAAATTTGAAATTGCACGGAATTTAGGTGTTACCCTTGACTCAGCACTCAGCACTTTCCTCCCAGCAACATGTTTCCACAATCTGCCGTGTCTGTTGCTTTGCCGCATTGGTTCTGTGTGACATCTTCTCTCTGTTGATGTCACAAAAACCCATGTTTCTGCCTTCATTCTGTCTAGACTTGAGTACTGTATTTCTCTTTCTAGCTGGCTGTACCCGGAATCTTCTTAATCGTCTCCAGAAAGTACAAAACAATGCTGCTCGTTTGATTCTCAGACAACCCAGATCTTCTCATGTCGCTCCCTTACTTCTTCTTTTCTTCACTGGCTGCCAGTCAAAAAACGAATAGACTGCAAACTGTCCTTACTCTGCTTTAAATCTTTGAAAGGCTTAGCTCCTTCCTACCTTTCTGATCTCCTTCATCTCTATGTTCCTTCTAGGCAGTTGCATTCTTCTACCGACAACACTCTGCTGAAAATCCCTCGATTTTGAACTAAAACCTATTGTGATCGTTCTTTTTCTTTTCAGGGTCTGGTTTCTTGGAATAAACTCCCAATATCTTTGCGCACTTCAAACTCACTGTCTCCTTCCTTCAAGGCATCTCTTAAAACACCCTTTTCACTTATCAATAGCAGCTCTTTTTTCCCCTTCCCTTGCCCTATGAAATTGATTCTGCAACTAATCTGTGAGTGTGTGTGTGCGCATGTGTGTGTGTGACTCGGTGTGTGTGTGTGTGTGTTTGTGTGTATGTGTGTGTGTGCGCGCACGCATGCTGTTGTGTCTGTTGTTCCAAGTGCAACAGTGTGTGTGGGATCATGTGTGTTTTGTGTGTGTGTGTGTGTGTGTGCGCGTTTCTGTGTGTGTGTCAGTATGCACCCTTGTTTGTAGATGCATGGTACTTGTTGCAATATTCATCTTATTGGTTTCATTTACGTTTTCTTTAACCTTTTATGTACTTGTGAGCGATTAGGGCTTAAGATGTAAGACTAAGTGTCATAAATAATCATTATTTATATCATTATTATTATCATTATTATTGTGCACGTTGAAGGTTAAGAGAGCAGTACATGCCGGCAAGGTATGTTGATTATAGAAGTTGTGGATCAAATGGAAGAACTTAGCCTTGTCTTTTCAATTCTCTTTGATAGAATTCATATCCTCGGTATCTTTGGATGCACTTTGTTCTTCCAGTGTGCATGTTGGAGCCGGGGATACAGACGCCTGTGTGTGTGATCCTTATTTGAATTGAAAGCTGAAAATTGTCTGTACGGCAGCTTTCACAGTGCTCAAGGGTACCTGGTCGTTTGTTTTGGTAAAGCTTTACTTTCCTATTTCTGTGTGTGTGTGTGTGTGTGTGTGTGTGTGTGTGTGTGTGTGAGAGAGAGAGAGAGAGAGAGTTTCAAATCATGATGGGTGGGATGGGATGGGGTAGGGGGAAGTGTTGAAGATGAATATCTTAAACAATTCAGAGGATTTTTATGTATCAAGTTTTAGGGTGAGAAGCATGAGGGAAGACAAACAGGAACCTTTGTGTGTGTGGTTGTGTGTGTGTGTATGTGTGTGTGTGGGGGGGGGGGGGAGGGGGGGGAGCTTGCTCTAAGGTATGTCTGTCAGGCTTGGATAAAAATGCAACTTGGAAGCATCATCAACTATCAAGTGGTTTCTGCGTATGACTAGAGAACATGGTTTGGAACAGAACATTATGTGATTTTTTTTGTCTCTGCTGAAGCACAGTATGTACCCGCATCAGAAACTGATTTGGAAAACTCATTTGTGTTAGAAGATCCAAAAACAGGTTTGTGCAAATGCTATGGAAAGTGGACAATGTTGTGTGTGTGTGTGTGTGTTTGTTTACAAAACAGCATAAATGAGAGGATTGCTCCCTGTAAAATGTACACAAACCATGCGATTTTTAAAATGAGTGGATTTTTTTTCGCCTATTTTTTTTTAAAAAACCCCATACTGCAATGCAAAACATCATAAGTGATGCATCAGTGCCTTCCTAGGCAATCAGCTCACTTCGAATTTGCATTGTTCACACACTTTTTCACACACTTCGCCATGTCCACCTCATTTCATGGCGTTTTGCATTGCGCCTCATTTGTATCCTTTTACAGGCATGTGTGTGTTTACAAAACAAAACAAAACTTGATTGTGCTGCACAGACCTGTAAAGATCCCCCTCAACTGAAAGAAATTTGATTTCAGTCTTCGTATTTATGTAAATCAATTTTTCTGTCCACCTCATTTCACAGCGTTTTGCATCACGCCTCATTTGTATCCTTTTACAGGCATGTTTGTGTGTGTGTGCTTGTCAACTGCCGTGACATGTCAGCTGCAAGAACACAGTTATTTTGTGAGCAGAATGGTGAAAGTTTGCTTTTGTCTGTTGAAGTTAACACTTACAAATGTCGTTAGTGTCTGCATTATTTGTGTATGAAACAATAAAGACTTTTGCAAAAGAAACTGTTGT
This sequence comes from Conus betulinus, assembly GCA_016801955.1. Lineage (NCBI taxonomy): Eukaryota > Metazoa > Mollusca > Gastropoda > Neogastropoda > Conidae > Conus > Conus betulinus. The sequence continues at coordinate 22,101 of JADBJO010002942.1, read as the reverse complement.
AACAAATTTTGTTGTCAGTTTTCTTCCATCATTTATTATTACTGAGTACATGCATCATTGTTCAAAATAGTTTGGCAGAATCCATCTTTTTCAGGTTTTAAAATGCAGGAATGTTTAAAAAGTAACTCTTTACAAACATACAGAATGAAACTATGCATTCAGGTCAAATTTGTGAATCGCCATCATTCGCTGGGATATATTCAGGGGATGCAGGATACCATTTTGTTTTTCTCACCATGGACAGTAAAGGGCTCAAACATGCCACACCCATTCCAACATAAAACTCAGATTCGTCAAGCAACAGATAAGACCTACGATAGTAAAACTAATGCTGATTTTTTTTTTCTCCCTCTACCAACAGTTGCTCCCACCAACCACTTTCCTATTTTCCACCCCATCTCTCCAACATAGAATTGAATGGAAGTCATTAATGCTTTGACCAAGTTGTATTACATTGTCCAGAGTCTCTCTTCAATGCTACTTTGAATTCATATCCGTCTGCATGCATGCATGTAATGGAAAGATCCAACCTGAAAAGTGGCATGTAATGGAAAGATCCAACCTGAAAAGTGGCATGTAATGGAAAGATCCAATCCGAGATTAATGGAAAGATCCAACCTGAAAAGTGGCATGTAATGGAAAGATCCAACCTGAAAAGTGGCATTAATGGAAAGATCCAACCTGAAAAGTGGCATGTGTCATGAGGGGAGAGGAGAGGAAACATTTTGTGAAGGAGTCACAAAACTTCTAGATCTGACAGACTTTTGAATGGTAAAAAAAGAGGGGTTTATTCATCCTCCTTTGCTGGTTGCAGCACAACTATACAAACATATTCCACTTCTGTCGACACATTCTGCACACTGGGAACCAAAGTTCAGTGTAGTCCTGACCATCACTGGGCACTGATATCGCTCAATACCTCTGCCTCACTCCCATCATTGCAACAGTGGCATCATCACTGTCATCGCTTTACATCTCTGCTCCACACAGAATCATCATCACAACTGTCTGCGACATCATTGTCATACATCTCTGCTTCACTCGGAATCCTCATCACTACTATCCTCATCATCGTCATCGTCGTCATTATCGTTATGCTCCTCCTCCTCCTCAGCCAGCCCTGCTGAACAATTATTTTTCCTGGTGGTGGCAAGACGTTTCGACTTGGCAGAGTGCTTGGCTTTCTTGTGCACATCCACCCGCTCCCTGTGGATGTAAATAAGAATATACGTTTCTGGATTCGACATTAGAAAAGTAGTTAGACCCCAGAATCAAAAACTTACTTTGAGAATATTTCGACAGGGTCGCCCTGTCTTCTTCAGCTCACTGTTGCTGTTGTGGCAGCGAGCCTGGTGGGGCGACTGTTGTGTGAGCTGAAGAAGACAGGGCGACCCTGTCGAAATATTCTCAAAGTAAGTTTTTGATTCCGAGTCTAACTTCTTTTCTAACTTGTGGATGTTGGTCACACTCTAGAACTTGACGCAATGGTCGTGGGAACAGCTCAGCAGCAGCTGACGGTCGTGGGACAGAACCATCTCTCCTCCACGTCAAACTGGTGCTCCCCCGACCACGCCCCGGAAGCGGTTGAAGAGAATGTTCACCGCCCTGAAAAACAAGCCGAAGTGCAGAACAATTATGACATCTATTTTCCAAATGCCTACCCCCCCCCCCCCCCCCCCCCCCCCCCCCCCCCCACTCCCCATCCAACAATCACCTAAAAAAGAACCTCTATGCTTGCAAGCAAAGCTTTAAACTCTACACTGGCTCCATTCAACGGGGAAGAAGGTCGGACAAGATATCAAGCTTATATCTTATTATGGAAATGTTTGCCACTCCAAAGATTCAAAAATGACAAAAACCATGATTAGGGGACCCTCTGTCTGGAAAGAGTAAAGGCAATGGAAGGAGATAGATGGGCTGTGCGTTTCATCATGCTATGTCCCAGACACAGTGAACCTCAGACACTTCCATGCCCCTCAGACCACAAACTTCTGAAAAATCTAATGTAGAGAACTGAGAAAAATGTTTAGGGAAAAAACAAGGCTATGAAGGGAAGATCTTGACTGGGAAGTAAATCTAGTACTCGTGAAAAAAAAACAACGAAAAAAAACCAACAACTGCGTACACATATGCACTCCCTCCCCCCAACCCACGTCTTTCTTCAGAAAGCAAACGCACACACACGAAAAGCTTTAGAAAACGGTAACAACATGACATTTTAATTAGTTCTTTGCTCGACAATACTCGGTTCCAGTATCAGTTTTGCTTATTCCAGTATACATACAAGCTGAAAATGCACATAAATAATCAGCATACATCAAGCGAAATCGAGGGGTGGGGAGTCGTGGTAAAAAAAAAAAATGAAAGAAAAAAAAAGTATGCACTGTACCCGACGAGGCCACCACTGGACCCAGTTTGGACGATGTCATCATTGACAGGAGTGACACAGCTGACAGAGTTGGGGTGAACGGGGGAGCGGTCACTCATGTTGCCCTGTTCTTACCAGTTGAACAGGTAAAGCACCCACCCTGTCCCCTGACCCACATACCAGTTTCTTCTCTCTCCTTAGAAGAAAGGTGTAATGCACATGTGTACTCCTAAATCAAATCAAACATACGTATAACTACATAAAATGCAAAGGATGTGTGTACTCCTATATACAATGCAAATCAAACGTACACATAGCCACATCAAATGCAAAGGATGAACAGGGACTCTGCTATGATGACTGAAACAGAATAGTATTTTAGGTGGTATCTTAACAGCCATGAAGTCAGCTGGAAACTCGCAGACGGATAACAACTATTCAAAGTATGTCCAAACCTGAAAGAATGTTCACCATGTTCCAGCGACGGATGTAAAGAAGAAACTGTTTTGTGCCGTTTGCATACAGCCACTCCTTTTACACCCCATTCTGATCTTTGAAAGGACGAAGAAGCTCTGTAGAGCATTCCATGTCATGTACCACTCACAGTGAAACATAGTCTTTAAGAGTGTTGGAACTTGCATGATGTGAGACATAAACACTGTACAGCAGACTCCATAAAAACCTTGTTCAGAAATGTCCAACCTGATGTTATCTTTGAATTTCTGAAGGAGATGAACGTTTTTCTTTTTTTTTTTTTAATTTGATCTAAGATTTCATGGAGGAAGTATTTTCTAACAAAATTCCCGGTGTGTTTTTAGAAGGTGTGTTTTAAAAGGTTGTGTGAATGTTTTCTTTTTTTCTTTTTTATATTAACTTGTGAGCTGACTCAACGCAGTGACAGCCTTTGCGGTCGGGTTGGCTATAAAGAACATTATCTACCTAGTTAAGTTCATTGATCCCGTGCCCAGTTACAAGGATCTATGGTTTTTATATCCACAAGGTTTGTGCCCAATTTCAAATTTGAACACACTGACAACCAGCCCTGACCTGGCCTCTGTGGTCACCTGGGCTACACATAACAAGACTGGAGCACATTAGAAAACAAAACCAGGAAATGCTTTACAGGTTTCACTGAAAAAAGTGAAGGTTACTCCAAGAGCATATTCCACTGTCACAACCCAGTGATCTTTTTGTTGATGAAAATCAAAGATACACACAGAGAGAGAGAGAGAGAGAGAGAGAGAGAGAGAGAGAGAGAGAGAGAGAGAGAGAGAGAGAGAGAGAGACAAAATTGTTTATTTACGAGGATAATAGATAAGCACTGACGTACTTTTTTTTACATCCAGTCCTCGCCCTGAGTAGGGACTACAACAGGCAGTGAAATGAAATAATGTAAGAAAGCAAACGAGCAAACAAGGCGGTCATGCAATCATAATGGAACATCAAGTGAAAATAGAAGAGAAATGAAAATGAAAAAAAATAATAATAATAACATAAACAATAAAAGGTTGGGCCCATGAGCACTTCTAGACTGTCCCAGCTGGTTATCCAAGCTAGTCCCTAGCCAGTTGCCTAGCTTATGCCAAGATTGATTCTAGCTTGGCTTGCTGTCTGGGAAAGAAAGGCAGATGAAGAAGAAGCCATGTGGAAGTGGCGGCCAACTGTCAGCATGCAGGCAAGTCCTCACTGAGATCCTCAACACACACACATCAGCCATAAGCAGGCCTTGGAATGGAAGGACAGATGACAGCAGCAACAGCTGCTGCTGCGGTGACAACAAGCAAGCGAGAGAGAAAGAGAACAACTGCATGACCAATCTATGTCCATCAAAAGTATTAAAGGGAAACAATTACAGCTCATTCTCTCTGATCTCCTATCCTGCGTGGGCCGGAAACTTACGTTTGCCCATCTTCTGCTCTGTATTCTGTATGGGCAGAAAGCTTGATACTTTGCCCATCTTTTGTTATGTGACTGGAATAGGGAACAGCAAATGCTTTGATCTCCTATTGAAAATAAAAGTTTGTGGAAAGCATAGAAGACAAACAAAACAGTGCATTTCAAGTAAAACAAAGATAATACTTAGATAGAAGAAAAAGGGCTGGCTAGATTTACAAACAAAATTCATGTCTAAGCTTTACACCTACATTAAGAACAGTCACAAACACAATATGAAAATGTCCAAAACTTACCACAGTGCTCTACCCACTTCACAATTTACACTTGCTGTAAAAACGGCTATCAACACTTTAATCAGAGTCAGTTTTCCAACTATCTTCTAGGCATCGTACATTCTTTCAAAAAAAACAAACAAAAACGTACGCTTGCATGCCTTTGCTTCAATGAAGCCAAACATTGTATGAAAAATAACTTGCTATGCCACTTCTACATCATCACTCACAACTGACTTTGTTCCAGTTCTGTAAGGCAAATAGTTTTCAGGTTTGTGGACCTTGATCTGTGGGAAATAGAAATGTGAGATCTGCACATCCTACATTTGACAGATTTCCAAAAGCAGAAGAAAAAGCAGCAGAGAAAAAGGAAAAGAAGCTGAGAAAATGTTAAACAAGATAGGAAAAAAGAGAAGAAAAGAACATAGCAAAGAGGGTGGAAAGGGAGACTGAATAGAAGACAGAAATCTGAAAGGAAATAAAAATGAATCAGAAAGAAATACAGAAAAGGAAGCAGTACGGGCAGGTATGGAATCAGAAAAGAAGACAAGTAAAATGAAGCAATAAAGAGGACAAAGAGGAAGCAGAAAAAGAAAAGGAAGAAGAAAAAAAGACACACAAAAACAGATTAAATAAGAAAGAAACTATTTTTTTCTATTCAGAAAAAAATGAAGCAGAAAAAGAGACAGAAATGAAAGTAGAAAACTGTAATACAGAAAATATAAAAACTGTAAGGGGAAAATGACTTTTAGTCGAAAGACATAAAACTAAATGTAACTGAAAAAAAAATCTAAAAGATGACAGAAATCTGAAAAACAAGAAGAAAAAAGTCTGAAAAAAAGAAACAGAAAGAGAAAAAAAGAGAGGAGAAAATGACAGAAATCTAAATAAACAAACAAACAAACTAACAAACCACACACACACACACACACACACACACACACACACACACACACACACACACACCACACACACAAAACAAAAAAAAAAGTCTGCAAAAGAAACATAAAGGAAAAAAGAAGAGAGGACAAAATGATAGAAATTTGAAAAAAAAAAAAAAAACAGAAAAAAGAATGAAAAAGAAACAGAAAGGAGAAAAAGAAGAAAGGACAAAATGACAGAAATCTGAAGGAAAAAAAAAAACAGAAAAAAGTCTGCAAAAGAAACAGAAAGGTAAAACGTAGAGAGGACAAAATGACAGAAATCTGAAAAAAGAGAAAAAAAGTCTGCAACAGAAGCAGAAAGGAAAAGAGAAGAGAGTACAAAAAGTACAGAATCAGAAAAGAGAACTGACAAGAAAAGGGCAAAGAGCACTGTCTTTTTAAAAGCAGGATTCCGCCCCCCCCCCCCCCCCCCCCCCCCCCCCCCCCCCTCCTCTAGACCTGATCATTTTTCTTATTGTTGTTGTTGCTGTTGTTTTGTTTGTTTTGTTTCTTTTTTCTTCTTTCTTGTTTTTTGACAAGGTTCTCATGCAATTAGATGTTGCATTTTTAAAATGTATTTTGTTTGATTTGCTTCTTACTATATATGGATTTTTTTTTTTGCCCAGAGGGCTGGATGTTAAAAAAAAAAAAAAAAGTATTCATACTTAGTCCACTATCCTCCTAAAGAAAATTTCTTTCGTTCATTCGTTCGTTCTTTGTCTGTCTGTCTGTCTGTCTGTCTGTCTCTGTCTCTGTCTCTCTCTCTCTCTCTGGGCCTGCTGCTCTGGGGGTCGTCTCCATAGTCAGTCAGTCTTCTGCCTTCAAGCCCCCCCCCCCCCCCCCTCTCTCTCTCTCTCTCTTTTGAGCCTCATTGTCTGACTGTTTGGTTGCCCCCCCCCCCCCCCCCCCCCCCTCTCTCTCTCTCTCTCTGCTTTGACGGCTGTCTCCATACTCAGCCATCTGCTCTTCAGCCCTTTTTCTCTCTCTCTTTTCATTTGTTTATTTATATGTATGTACAACACCCAGTGCGCTTAAATCGAGGAACGGATAAGTCGAAGTTCGCATAACTCGACGTCTTTTTTCATTTCCCGGCCGTTTGTGCTCTTTGAAAGACTAATTTTCAAACGGATATGTCGAAGTCGTGTATCTCGATTTTCATGTAACTCGAAGTGTTTTTTCCCACCTGTATTCACTGATAAGTCGAAGTCAAGACAGAGAGAGAGAGAGAGAGAGAGAGAGAGAGAGAATCTCTACCTGTAGTTGCTGTCTGTATGATTACAATGTAACCATGAGTTTGTGTGACAGGGTATGTGCCTGTGTGTGCGAGTCTCTCTCTCTCTCTCTCTCTCTCTCTCCCCCCCCCCCCCCCCCCCCCCCCCCCCCCCCCCCCCCCCACACACGTCATTGTCTTTTTTGCGTGAATGTAGGCCAAAGTCTGGATCTATTCAAGTCACTTTTCATTCAATTAAAAAAGAAATAAAAAGAACCGTGCTTCGATACTGTTGACTTTGTTAAGAGGACAAATTGTGAAGCCATATGACTCATTCTGCGATCATAGATCGCCATGGCTGAACGTAAATTAAAAATGCTCTCCCTGAAGCGCAGACTGAATCTAATTCTTGAAGTTGAGAGAGAAATCCTTTGAAGAAACGGAAAAACATAGCAGAAGAGTTTAACATTCCGCCCAACACATTGTCAACTATCATGAGGGACCGCGAGAAATACAAGAAGCTGTATTTCAGCAGCGACACTGACTCCAGAAAGCAGCGAGTTCACCATGCTGCACACCAGAGTATCGACCAGGCTCTTCTTGAGTGCTTTGCCAGTGCAAGGTCAGCTAATGTTCCTGTTAGTGGTCCAATTCTCGAGCAGAAAGCAGAGGAGTTCTCTCGGAATGTGGGCACAGCAGACTGGCACTCCAACAATGCCTAGCTATCCAGATTCAAAAAGAGACATGCTATCGTTTTCAAGACAATGAGCGGTGAACGACACTCTGTAGACAAGCAAGCTACAAACGCATGGACTGAATGCGTGTTAATACCTACCCTACGCCGATACCGAGCAAAAGATATCTTCAACGTTGTTGAAAGTGCCTCTTTTGGCGTCTTTTGCCAGACAAGACACTGACGTTCAAATCTGAGGAATGCTTTGGTGGCAAGAAATGAAAGGAAAGAATTACATCCTTGCCTGCACGAACATGGATGGCTCTGGGAAAATGCCACTCTTCACCATACGACGGTTTAAGAGGCCACGGTGTTTCACACGGTGTCAAAACGCTGCCAGTTGAATACGATGCTAACTAGTTGCAAAGTGAAACGACTGCAGGCGGAAGTCTAAACAAATCTTAAATAAATGTCAGCGAACCGCCCAGAGAAACGTGGACAAACGAGTCACAAGACAAAACACAACGCGTTTCGACCTCTTAGGTCTTCATCAGGTGAAACAAAAATGAAAAAAAATCTTAGGTTTTCATTTTGTTTTCATTTTTGTTTCACCTGATGAAGACCTAAGAGGTCGAAACGAGTTGTGTTTTTGTCTTGTGACTCGTTTGTCCACGTTTCTCTGGGCGGCTCGCTGACATTTATTTTAAGATTTGTTACGATGCTAACGTCAAGGCGTGGATGACTGCAGAGCTATCTGAGAACTGGTTGACAAAATTTGATCTAGGCCTAACAATGCATTCCCAACAGCGGAAAGTGTTGCTGGTAATGGACAATAGCTCTGCACATAGCTCTGCACGTCATCATCTGAAGGCTACGGCGCTGTTGTTCCTACCTCCTAACGCCACAACAAAGCTGCAACCACTTGATCAAGGGATCATACAGAATGTGAAGGTGCACTACAGATCGATCGAGCAGCCAACCTATCGAAACTGGTCACAAATCTGATGCTTGAATGTCAAAAGAAACCTTTCACATCAGTCTTCTCGAGGCCATGGCAACTCTGAAACAGGCGTGGGATCGTGTTACGCCCACCAACATCGGAAACTGCTTTGAAAAGCAGGGTTTGTGACCACCTCTTCCAGCAGTGTTCCAAGTGCATGTTCCAGCGATGAAGATGCAGAGCCGGAACCACTTCTGTCCAGACTGGGCAGTGAATGGGACATTAAAGCAGAGGATTATTTTGACATTGATGCAGATCTTCGGACATCGAGCTGCGAGGCGACACCAAAGAACACATCACACTGCCCACAGCCATCATCAACTCCATCAACAGCAGCAGTCAGTGACCATTCTGACTCGGATTCCGAGCATGATAACTGTGGGGAGCCAGAGCGTGTCACCTACAAAGAGGTACTGGATTATGTGCACAAAATCAACATCTGCTGTATGCAAACCCGTGGGTCCAGAGTCTCCTGGACCAGTTCCACGAGTTTACAGAGTCTCAAGAGACATGTGGCCAATGTTATGAGTCAAACTACAATCGATCAGTTTTTTGGAAGGAAAAGGTACAAAGAGAGAGGAAGGCGTGAGGAGTGAAAGCGAGAAAAATGCCAGCTGGATGTGAGAGAAAATGGTGTGAGAATCAAAGGAGTAAGAATGAACAACCGAAGCAAGGCCACAAAGACAACAGGAAAGTACATGTGTGGAAAATAACAAAGACTGGGAGAAAGAAGACAGTGACAGAGAGAGGAAAGATAGTAACAGAGAAAGTTAAGGCGAGTGTGGCGAGAGAGGAGAGCGAGACAGCAGAGTGATACAGAGAGCGAAAGAGACTGTGGAGAGAGAGAGAGAGAGAGAGAGAGAGAGAGAGAGAGAGAGAGAGAGAGAGAGGAGAAAGAGACATAGATGAGAGTGAAGGAGACTGTGTGAAGAGAGGAGGAACAGACATAGAGGAGAGTGAAGGAGACTGTAGGAAGAGAGGAGGAGCAGACATAGTGGAGAGTGTAGGAGATTGTAGGAAGAGAGGAGGAACAAACATAAAGGAGAGTGAAGGAGACTGTGGGAAGAGAGGAGAAAGAGACATAGAGGAGAGTGAAGGAGACTGTGGAGAGAAAGGAGAAACAGACATAGAGGAGAGTGAAGGAGGCTGCACAAGAGAGGAGAAACAGACACTGAGGACAGTGACAGAGAGTGTGAAGGGAAAGGAGAAACAGACACAGAGGAGAGTGACAGAGAGAGTGAAGAAGACTGTGGAGAGAGAAGAGAAAGAGACACAGAGGAGAATAACAGAAAGAATGAAGGAGATTGTGGAAAGAGAGGAGAAAGAGATATTGAGGGGGGGGGGGGGGGGGGGGGGGGGGGGGTGGCGGCAACAGAAAAGGGGGTAGGAGAAAACGGGAGGAAAGAGGGGACAAGAGTCTTCGTCACAGGCTATCAAATGGGACCTGAGCAAGCATTCGTTCCAACAAATGCATGCTGGCGTGCGCAACAATGTGCACGGCTTAGTCTCCCCAGGCCCCGCATGCTGCCAGAACGGAAACGGCAGGCAGTCTTGACAGCCCCCAAAGATGTCAGCATATAGCTGGGGATGGCAACTGTCTGTATCGTGCCATGAGTTCAGAAGTGTGTGGGACACAAAACTTTTCACACAGAAATTCGAGCACAAATCGTAGATTTTTTGTGTGCGTACATCATGAGCCATTCTCCAGATACTTGGGACAAAATCTTGAAGAATATCTCAATGAGAACAGACTGGAGCTAGGATCATGGGGCTCAGACGTGGAGATTTTGGCAGCTGCCACCATGATGCAACAACAGTTGTGGTTTACACAGCTGTCTCCCCAACAAGCAGGATGTGGCTGTCTTACAAGTCGCTGTTTCCCGGGCCTCTGATCGAAACAACTGAATATTTGAACTAGCCACTGGTTAGGGAGGAACAAAAGTGAACTTCATAAGGCATAAACTTCTCAAAGTAGAGTAGGTGTCTGTTTCCAGTGGGGTAAGACATCCGTCTGAAAAGGCACGCCTTCAGACGCCCACCCATCCAAAAAGCTGCAGGTTCGAATCCCGGCCAAGCAAAGACAAAAATGTGAAGAATAGAAAAAAAAAATGTGAAGAACACTTAATTATTTAGTTAAGTAGTAAGTAAGGTAGTTAGTTAGGTAGTTAGTTAACTATTTAATTAGTTACTTAGTTAATAAGAATAAGTGTTATCTCTTTTTTTTTTTGGCTTCTACCAGACTACGAGTAGTAAAGAGCCTCTTTCTGGAACGAAATGTAAGACAGGGAGGATTGATGTTCCATTAAGACGTTACGAGAAGATGATTATAAATTCAGAATAATAGAACTAAGTAACTAACTAATTAAGGAATTAATCAATTGTGTTTTCACTCACCCACCATGCAGACTTCGGGATTTTGTTTTCCATTTTTATCTCTCTTGCCTTTCTGGTTCTTTTCCTTCCCTCCCATCTTCCTCCTTCTTCCTTCTTTCTTTCTTTTTCTTTTCTTTCCTTCTTTTTTTCTTTCCGTCTTTCATTACTTGCTCTAGTGGTATAATTCTGATAATGTCTATGTTATCCTCAATGAAGTTTTAATAATTCACCAAAATCTTCATGGTATATCAAATATTTGTTTTTTTTTTCTCATCTATTTATTTATTTATATATACTTTCTTCTCTTTTGCTTTATATATTTATTTATTATTTCTGTATTTTAATAAGGCATTTATTTAGGTATGTAGGTATTAATTTGCATACATACTCAATTTGTGGCTTTTCAGAGAGAGAGAGAGAGAGAGAGAGAGAGAGAGAGAGAGAGAGAGAGAGAGAGAGAGAGAGAGAGAGAGAGAGAGAGAGAATACGAATGCCAATACTTTAATGTGGTTTACGCCATTAAGGCCCATTCACAAAACACTGACTGGAGGAATGGGATGGGGGAAGAGGGTAGGGGTGAGGGCTGCGGGAAATGGATGAGGGAGGCAGATATACGAAACTTATGTGGAAACAACGTTGTACAATTGGCCTTTACAAACGTTCATTGTGACATGGATCCCACATCGTGGTATTAAACATATTTGTAACTAATCCTTGGACTGTCAATCACACATAGTAATAGTCCACTTCACAACTTTACAACACAACAGTCACGATGGGTCCTAGTGAGGATTTCCTTTCACAACATCTTTGCTCCAGGTAGAAGTGATGTGTTGAACTTGGCCACAAACATGGAGGAGATTGACCAAGGTCTTCCCTATTTCCACAATAGTTGCCATTGTTTGTTTGTGTGTGAATGTTTTGTTGACAAGATTCTGTGTGCTGCTGCACATCAGCTTCTGTAGTAGGTAGGCGCTGTCTGTGCCACATGTGCTTGATGTTCTAACATTCTCTGTGTTGGTAAATGCATCTTTTAATCACGTTTGGTTTGTATTATTTTCCTGTTCATAGCCTTCAGTATTTTTTACACTAACAGTCATATTCAAATCTGTTTCTTCTACGCCTTTTTTTCTAGAGTCATGGCACACTATCAGTAAGTGTGTATTGGCGATACACAGTTTCATGTTGATTTGCTGTTCATTGTTTTTGAGTGTCCATACAAAGACTGGCAAACAGAAGCAGGCAAACGATGATCATTGTCAGCAGCTACATGTTTATCAGTATAAACAATTTCTTCACTGTCAGCATCAACACATAGAACAAACTGGGCAGACTTGGCAAAAATAAACCAGATGGAGATGAAAAGGCTGCCTTGCCTAGCCTTGGCTTCTTCTGTGTGTTTCACAGTGTTATCCCTGTTTACTGGAGCAGGGGACACTTTCTGCCATACACAACATGGACGCTGTGGTAGTAACGTGACAGGGAATAATGGGTTATAGTATTGAACCTCAGGACGACGACAATGTGGTTTCCTTTGCCCTCAGTTTTGAACGGGAATAGCGTCATGTTCTGCAGTGCTGAGTTCAGCATACTTTCTAAAGTTGCTGGGAGACTCCTGACAGGCATACGAACAGACTTGTGTAGGAAACATCAGATTATTTGAAGTAGCTGCTGGTTAGGGAGGAACAAAAGTGAACTTCATAAGTCATAAATTTCTCAATGTAGAGTAGTGTCTCTTAGCAGTGGGGTAAGACACCTCCTGAAAAGGCACGCCTTCAGACGCCCACCCATCCAAAAGCTGCTGGTTCGAATCCCGGCCGAGCAAAGGAAAAAATGTGAAGAAAAAAAATGTGAAGAAAAAAATGTGAAGAATAGTAGTTAGTTAGTTTAGTTAGTTAAGTAGTTAGTAAGGTAGTTAGTCAGTCACTTAGTTAATTAGGTAGTTAGTTAGCTATTTAATTAGTAGTTAGTTAATGAGAATAAGCTTTTTTTTTTTTTTTTTTTTTGGCTTTCACCAGGACTAGTAGTAGTAAAGAGCATCTTTCGTTCTGTGTCTAACTTTGCAACTGTCTTTTTTGAAAAAAAAAAAAAAAAGTATATATGCATACATATATAACAAAATAAAAAAAATAATGAATAGAGTACAAAAACAAAAACAAAAAGAGATGGAAATAGAAAGAAAAAGAAAGAAAGAAATAACCAACGAAAATGTAAGACAGGAGGATTGATGTTCCATTAAGACGTTATGAGAAGATGATTATAAATTCAGAATAATAGAACTAACTAACTACTAATTAAGTAATTAATCAATGTTTTTTCACTTACCCACCATGCAGACTTTGGGGTTTTGTTTTCATTTTGTTTCTTTTTTGTTTTTGGTTCTTTTCCTTCCTTCCCTCCCTCCTCCTTTCTTCCTTCCTTCCTTCCTTCCTTCCTTCCTTCCCTTCCTTCTCTTCTTTCTTCCTTCTTCCTTCCTTCTTTCTTTTTTTTCGTTCTTTTTTTTTCATTATTTGCTCCAGTTGTATAATTGTGAAAATGTCTATGTTATCCTCATGAAGTTTTAATAATTCACCAAAATCTTCATGGTATATCAAATATTCCTTCTTTTTTTCTCATCATTATTTTTTATATACTTATACTATTTCTCTTTTTTCTTTATATATTTATTTATTATTTCTGTTATTTATTACGGCATTTATTTAGGTATGTAGGTATTAATTTGCATACATATTCAATTTGTGGCTTTTCAGAGAGAGAGAGAGAGAGAGAGAGAGAGAGAGAGAGAGAGGATTAAGGCCCATTCACAATGAACAGAGTATGGAGGAATGGGATGGAGGAAGAGGGTAGGGGTGAGGGCTGGGGGAAATGGAGCGAGGAGGGGCAGATATACGAAACTTACGTGGAAAACGTTATACAATTGGCCTTTACAAACGTTCATCGTAACATGGAATCCACATCGTGGTATTAAACATAGTTGTAACTAATCCTTGGAATGTCAATCACACATAGTAATAGTCCACTTCACAACTTTACAACACAACAGTCACGATGGGACCTAGTGAGGATTTCCTTTCACAACATCTTTGCTCCGGGTAGAAGTGATGTGTTGAACTTGGCCATAAACACAGAGGAGATTGACCAAGGTCTTCCCTCTCTCCACAATAGTTGCCATTATTTTGTGTGTGAATGTTTTGTTGAAAGATTCTGTGTTCTGCTGCACATTAGCTTCTGTAGTGAGCTAGGCGCTGTCTGTGCCACATGTGCTTGATGTTCTAACATTAGTTTGCTCTGTGTTGGGTAAATGCATCCCATTTTGAATCACGTTTGGTTGTATTATTTTCCTGTTAATAGCCTTCAGTATTTTTTTTACACTAACAGTCATATGCAAATCTGTTTCTGCTACGCACACTTTTTTCTCAGAGTCATGGCACACTATCAGTAAGTGTGTATTGGCGATACACAGTTTCATGTTGATTTGCCATCATTGTCTTGAGAGTGTCCAACAAAGACTGGGAAACAGAAGCAGGCAAACGATGATCATTGTCAGCTACATGTTTATCAGTATAAACAATTTGTTCACTGTCAGCATCAGCACCACATAGAACAAACTGGGCACAGTTGGCAAAAATAAACCAGATGGAGATGAAAAGGCTGCCTTGCCTACCCTTGGCTTCTTCTGTGTTTCACAGTGTTATCCCTGTTTTTAGCTGGAGGGGGTACTTTCTGCCATACACAGCATGGACGCTGTGGTAGTAACGTGACAGGGAATAATCGGTTATAGTATCGAACCTCAGGACCACGACAATGTGGTTTCCTTTGCTTTCAGTTTTGAACGGGGATAGCGTCATGTTCTGCAGTGCTGAGTTCAGCATACTTCCTAAAGTTGCCAGGAGAGTCCTAACAGGCATACGGACAGACTTGTGTAGGAAACATCTGAATATTTGAACTAGCTGCTGGTTAGGAAGAAAAGAAAAAACTTCATAAGGCATAAATTCTCAATGTAGAGTAGGTGTCTGTTAGCAGTGGGGTAAGACATCCGTCTGAAAAGGCATGCCTTCAGACGCCCACCCATCCAAAAGCTCCTGGCTCGAAATCCCGTCCGAGCAAAGGAAAAAATGTGAAGAAAAAAATGTGAAGAAAAAAAGTGAAGAATAGTTTAGTTAGTTAGTTAGTAGTAGTAGTAGTTAGTAAGTTAGTTAGTTAGTTAGTAGTTAGTTAGCTATTTAGCTATTTAGTAGTAGTTAGTGAGAATTTTTTAAAGCTTTATTTTTTTTTTTGGCTTCTACAGAGACTACAGTAGTAAAGAGCATCTTTTTATCTATCTCTAACATTGTAATTGTGTTTTTTGAAAAAAAAAAAAAAAAAGTATATACATACATATATAAGAAAAAAAAAATAAATGAATAGAGTACAAGAAAAAAAAAAAAGAAGAGATGAAATAGAAAGATAAAGAAAGAAATAAGAACCAAAAATGTAAGTCAGGAGGATTGATGTGCCCATGAAGACGTTATGAGAAGATGATTATAAATTCAGAATAATAGAACTAACTAACTAGCTAATTAAGTTAATCAATCAATTTTTTTTTCACTTACCCACCATGCAGACTTTGGGGTTTTGTTTTCCATTTTGTTTCTTTCTCTTGCTTTTCTCTTCTTTTTTTCCTTTCTTCCCTCCTCCTCCCTCCTTCCTTCCTCCCTTCCTTCCTTCCCTTTTCTTCCTTCCTTCTTCTTTCTTTCTTTCTTTTCTTCTTCTTTCCTTTTTTTCTTTTTTCTTTTCTCTTTTTCCGTTTTGTTTTTCATTATTTGCTCCAGTTGTATAATTGTGAAAACTTCTATGTTATCCTCAACGAAGTTTTAATAATTCACCAAAATCTTCATGGTATATGAAATCTTCCTTCTTTTTTTCATTTTTATTTATTTTTTGTACTATTTCTTTTTTCTTCTTTTTTCTTTATATATTTATTTATTATTTCTTTATTTATTATTAGGCATTTTTTTAGGTATGTAGGTATTATTTGCATACATACAAGACTTTGGCTTTTCAGAGAGAGAGAGAGAGAGAGAGAGAGAGAGAGAGAGAGAGAGAGAGAGAGAGAGAGAGAGAGAGAGAGAGAGAGAGACAGACAGACAGAAATTGAATGCCAATACTTTAATGTGGTTTAGCCATTAAGGCTCATTTACAATGAACAGAGTATGGAGGAATGGGATGGGGGAAGAGGTAGGGGTGAGGGCTGGGGGAAATGGAGCGAGGAGGGAGGCAGATATACGAAACTTACGTGGAAACAACGTTATACATAGGCCTTTACAAACGTTCATCGTAACATGGATCCCACATCGTGGTATTAAACATAGTTGTAACTAATCCTTGGAATGTCAATCACACATAGTAATAGTCCACTTCACAACTTTACAACACAACAGTCACGATGGGACCTAGTGAGGATTTCCTTTCACAACATCTTTGCTCCAGGTAGAAGTGATGTGTTGAACTTGGCCATAAACACAGAGAGATTGACCAAGGTCTTCCCTCTCTCCACAATAGTTGCCATTATTTGTGTGTGAATGTTTTGTTGAAAGATTCTGTGTGCTGCTGCTGCACATTAGCTTCTGTAGTGAGCTAGGCGCTGTCTGTGCCACATGTGCTTGATGTTCTAACATTAGTTTGCTCTGTGTTGGGTAAATGCACATTCATTTTGAATCACGTTTTGGTTGTATTATTTTCCTGTGTTATAGCCTTCAGTATTTTTTTACACTAACAGTCATATGCAAATCTGTTTCTTTCTACGCACTTTTTCTCAGAGTCATGGCACACTATCAGTAAGTGTGTATTGGCGATACACAGTTTCATGTTGATTTGCCATCATTGTCTTGAGTGTCCAACAAAGACTGGGAAACAGAAGCAGGCAAACGATGATCATTGTCAGCTACATGTTTATCAGTATAAACAATTTGTTCACTGTCAGCATCAGCACCATAGAACAAACTGGGCACAGTTGGCAAAAATAAACCAGATGGAGATGAAAAGGCTGCCTTGCCTACCCTTGGCTTCTTCTGTGTTTCACAGTGTTATCCCTGTTTAGCTGGAGGGGGTACACTTTCTGCCCATACACAGCAGCATGGACGCTGTGTGGTAGTAACGTGACAGGGAATAATCGGTTATAGTATCGAACCTCAGGACCACGACAATGTGGTTTCCTTTGCTTTCAGTTTTGAACGGGGATAGCGTCATGTTCTGCAGTGCTGAGTTCAGCATACTTCCTAAAGTTGCCAGGAGAGTCCTAACAGGCATACGGACAGACTTGTGTAGGAAACATCTGAATATTTGAACTAGCTGCTGGTTAGGGGAGGAAGAAAAGAACTTCATAAGGCATAAATTTCTCAATGTAGAGTAGGTGTGTCTGTTAGCAGTGGGGTAAGACATCCGTCTGAAAAGGCATGCCTTCAGACGCCCACCCATCCAAAAGCTCCTGGCTCGAATCCCGTCCGAGCAAAGGAAAAAATGTGAAGAAAAAAAATGTGAAAAAAAAAAGAATAGTTAGTTAGTTAGTTAGTTAAGTAGTAAGTAAGGTAGTTAGTCAGTCACTTAGTTAGCTAGTTAGTTATTAGCTATTTAATTAGTTAGGTAGTTAATGAGAATAAGCTTTATTTTTTTTTTTTTGCTTCTACCAGACTACAAGTAGTAAAGAGCATCTTTTTTCTCTATCTCTAACATTGTAATTGTGTTTTTTGAAAAAATGAAAAAAATAGTATATGTACATACATATATAAAAAAAAAAATAAATGAATAGAGTACAAGAAAAAAAAAAAAGAGGATGGAAATAGAAAGATAAAGAAAGAAATAAGAACCAAATGTAAGTCAGTCAGGGAGGATTGATGTGCCATGAAGACGTTATGAGAAGATGATTATAAATTCAGATAATAGAACTAACTAACTAGCTAATTAAGTAATTAATCAATTCTTTTTTTTTCACTTACCCCACCATGCAGACTTTGGGGTTTTGTTTTCCATTTTGTTTCTTTCTCTTGCTTTTCTGGTTCTTTTCCTTCCCCCCTCCCTCCTTTCTCCTTCCTTTCCTTCCTTCCTTCCTTCCTTCCTTTCTTTCTTCTCTTCTTCTTCCTTCCTTCCTTCCTTCTTTCTTTCTTTTTCTCTTCCGTTTTTGTTTTTTCATTATTTGCTCCAGTTGTATAATTGTGAAAACTTCTATGTTATCCTCAACGAAGTTTTAATAATTCACCAAAATCTTCATGGTATATGAAATCTTCCTTCTTTTTTTTTCTCATTTATGTATTTGTTTGTATACTATATTTTTCTTTCTTTTTCTTTTTACGGCATTCATTTAGGTATGTAGATATTATTGCATACATATTCAATACAAGACTTTTCAGACAGACAGAGAGAGAGAGAGAGAGAGAGAGAGAGAGAGAGAGAGAGAGAGAGAGAGAGAGAGAGAGAGACAGACAGACAGACAGACAGACAGAAATTGAATGAATGGCATACTTTAATGTGGTTTAGGCTATTAAGGCTCATTTACAATGAACAGAGTATGGAGGAATGGGATGGAGGAATGGGGTAGGGTGAGGGCTGGGGGAAATGGAGCGAGGAGGGAGGCAGATATACGAAACTTACGTGGAAACAACGTTATACAATAGGCATTTACAAACGTTCATCGTAACATGGAATCCACATCGTGGTATTAAACATAGTTGTAACTAATCCTTGGAATGTCAATCACACATAGTAATAGTCCACTTCACAACTTACACAACACACAGTCACGATGGGACCTAGTGAGGATTTCCTTTCACAACATCTTTGCTCCGGGTAGAAGTGATGTGTTGAACTTGGCCATAAACACAGAGGAGATTGACCAAGGTCTTCCCTCTCTCCACAATAGTTGCCATTATTTGTGTGTGAATGTTTTGTTGAAAGATTCTGTGTTCTGCTGCACATTAGCTTCTGTAGTGAGCTAGGCGCTGTCTGTGCCACATGTGCTTGATGTTCTAACATTAGTTTGCTCTGTGTTGGGTAAATGCATCCATTTTGAATCACGTTTGGTTGTATTATTTTCCTGTTAATAGCCTTCAGTATTTTTGACACTAACAGTCATATATGCAAACCTGTTTCTCTGCTACGCATTTTTTTCTCAGAGTCATGGCACACTATCAGTAAGTGTGTATTGGCGATACACAGTTTCATGTTGATTTGCCATCATTGTCTTGAGTGTCCAACAAAGACTGGGAAACAGAAGCAGGCAAACGATGATCATTGTCAGCTACATGTTTATCAGTATAAACAATTTGTCACTGTCAGCATCAGCACCATAGAACAAACTGGGCACAGTTGGCAAAAAAACAGATGGAGATGAAAAGGCTGCCTTGCCTACCCTTGGCTTCTTCTGTGTTTCACAGTGTTATCCCTGTTTAGCTGGAGGGGGTACTTTCTGCCATACACAGCATGGACGCTGTGGTAGTAACGTGACAGGGAATAATCGGTTATAGTATCGAACCTCAGGACCACGACAATGTGGTTTCCTTTGCTTTCAGTTTTGAACGGGGATAGCGTCATGTTCTGCAGTGCTGAGTTCAGCATACTTCCTAAAGTTGCCAGGAGAGAGTCCTAACAGGCATACGGACAGACTTGTGTAGGAAACATCTGAATATTTGAACTAGCTGCTGGTTAGGGAGGAAGAAAAGTGAACTTCATAAGGCATAAATTTCTCAATGTAGAGTAGGTGTCTGTTAGCAGTGGGGTAAGACATCCGTCTGAAAAGGCATGCCTTCAGACGCCCACCATCCAAAAGCTCCTGGCTCGAATCCCGTCCGAGCAAAGGAAAAAATGTGAAGAAAAAAAAAGACAAAAAATGTGAAGAATAGTTAGTTAGTTAGTTAGTTAAGTAGTAAGTAAGGTAGTTAGTCACTTAGTTAGCTAGTTAATTAGCTAGCTATTTAATTAGTAGGTAGTTATGAGAATAAGCTTTTTTTTTTTTTTTTTGGCTTCTACCAGACTACAAGTAGTAAAGAGCATCTTTTTGTCTATCTCTAACATTGTAATGTCTTTTGAAAAAAATGAAAAAAAAATAGTATATACATACATATATAAGAAAATAAAAATAAATAAATAGAGAGTACAAGAAAACAAAAAAGAGATGGAATAGAAAGATAAAAGAAAGAAATAAGAACCAAATGTAAGTCAGGGAGGATTGATGTGCCATGAAGACGTTATGAGAAGATGATTGTTTTGGGGGTTTTTGTTTTCCCATTTTGTTTCTTTCTCTTGCTTTTCTGGTTCTTTTCTTCCTTCCTTCCCTCCCTCCTTTTTTCTTCCTTCCTCCCTTCCTTCCTTCCATCCTTTCTTCCTTCCTTCTCTTCTTTTTCTTTCCTTCCTTCCTTCCTTTCCTTTTTTCTTTTCGCTTCCGTTTTGTTTTTCATTATTTGCTCCAGTTGTATAATTGTGAAAACTTCTATGTTATCCTCAATGAAGTTTTAATAATTCACCAAAATCTTCATGGTATATGAAATCTTCCTTCTTTTTTCTCTTATTTATTTATTTGTTTATATACTTATTTCCTTTCTTCTCTTTTTTCTTTATATATTTATTTATTATTTCTTTATTTATTACGGCATTCATTTAGGTATGTAGATATTATTTGCATACATATTCAATTCAACGACTTTTCGGACAGAGAGAGAGAGAGAGAGAGAGAGAGAGAGAGAGAGAGAGACAGACAGAGAGAGACAGACAGAGAGAGAGAAACAGACAGACAGAGATCCAGACAGATAGAGAGAAAACGAATGCCAATACTTTAATGTGGTTTAGGCTATTAAGGCTCATTCACAATGAACAGAGTATGGAGGAATGGGATGGAGGAACGGGGTAGGGGTGAGGGCTGGGGGAAATGGAGCGAGGAGGGAGCAGCAGATATACGAAACTTACGTGGAAACAACGTTATACAATAGGCATTTACAAACGTTCATCGTAACATGGAATCCACATCGTGGTATTAAACATAGTTGTAACTAATCCTTGGAATGTCAATCACACATAGTAATAGTCCACTTCACAACTTTACAACACAACAGTCACGATGGGACCTAGTGAGGATTTCCTTTCACAACATCTTTGCTCCGGGTAGAAGTGATGTGTTGAACTTGGCCATAAACACAGAGGAGATTGACCAAGGTCTTCCCTCTCCACAATAGTTGCCATTATTTGTGTGTGAATGTTTTGTTGAAAAGATTCTGTGTTCTGCTGCACATTAGCTTCTGTAGTGAGCTAGGCGCTGTCTGTGCCACATGTGCTTGATGTTCTAACATTAGTTTGCTCTGTGTTGGGTAAATGCATCCATTTTGAATCACGTTTGGTTGTATTATTTTCCTGTTAATAGCCTTCAGTATTTTTGACACTAACAGTCATATGCAAACCTGTTTCTGCTACGCATTTTTTCTCAGAGTCATGGCACACTATCAGTAAGTGTGTATTGGCGATACACAGTTTCATGTTGATTTGCCATCATTGTCTTGAGTGTCCAACAAAGACTGGGAAACAGAAGCAGGCAAACGATGATCATTGTCAGCTACATGTTTATCAGTATAAACAATTTGTTCACTGTCAGCATCAGCACCATAGAACAAACTGGGCACAGTTGGCAAAAATAAAACCAGATGGAGATGAAAAGGCTGCCTTGCCTACCCTTGGCTTCTTCTGTGTTTCACAGTGTTATCCCTGTTTAGCTGGAGGGGGTACTTTCTGCCATACACAGCATGAACGCTGTGGTAGTAACGTGACAGGACAGGGATAATCGGTTATAGTATCGAACCTCAGGACCACGACAATGTGGTTTTTCCTTTGCTTTCAGTTTTGAACGGGGATAGCGTCATGTTCTGCAGTGCTGAGTTCAGCATACTTCCTAAAGTTGCCAGGAGAGTCCTAACAGGCATACGGACAGACTTGTGTAGGAAACATCTGAATATTTGAACTAGCTGCTGGTTAGGGAGGAAGAAAAGTGAACTTCATAAGGCATAAATTTCTCAATGTAGAGTAGGTGTCTGTTAGCAGTGGGGTAAGACATCCGTCTGAAAAGGCATGCCTTCAGACGCCCACCCATCCAAAAAGCTCCTGGCTCGAATCCCGTCCGAGCAAAGGAAAAAATGTGAAGAAAAACAAATGTGAAAGAAGAGTTAGTTAGTTAGTTAGTTAAGTAGTAAGTAAGGTAGTTAGTCACTTAGTTAGCTAGTTAATTAGCTATTTAATTAGTTAGGTAGTTAATGAGAATAAGCTTTATTTTCTTTTTTTGGCTTCTACCAGACTACAAGTAGTAAAGGCATCTTTTTATCTATCTCTAACATTGTAATTGTGTTTTTTGAAAAAATGAAAAAATAGTATGTAC
>JADBJO010002941.1:265000-270000 GCA_016801955.1 Conus betulinus | reverse complement strand
GTCACTGAGCCAGGCGTCAGAAACTAACCTCAACTGTGGGAGCCGTAGACTGAGAACGAAAATATTGCTGACTCAACCCACGAAACAAGTAATGTGATGTGTCGCGACTAGTACTTCTCCAAAGCAAATCAAGGAGTACTGGAATTTTAATCACTAACTCACCGCAGATCAAAGCCCGGAAAATCGGAAACGGAAGAGAGAGAGCAAGCAGCTTCGTCTTCTTCAGCATGAATGAGACGACGATGAACAGTTTCTTGGGTGAGCCGCAGTGCCAGCCCTACTGCTGACCACAATACTAACGCCCTGGCTGCCACTATGGACTTCTGGCTGGCCGTGGTGGTCATCTCCACTCTGGCGGCGCTGGGCATCCTGGGCAACGTCTTGGCCATCGCTGTCTGGCACCTGCAGACCTCCTTCAACGCTACCGTCTTCCTGTTCCAGTACCTGGCCGTGTGGGACACCGCCTACCTCTTGCTGGTCATGATCTACAACTACATGCGACGCAGTTCGGCCCTGCACAAGTCCCCCATGATCAGTGTCCTGTACCACACGGGCAACCTGGTGCAGCTGCTGTCTGTCAACGTCACCCTGCTGATCGCCATCAGCCGTTGGATCGCTGTCGTCTTTCCCTTGCGCGCGTCACGACTGCTGACGTCCAAGCGGATCTATGTGTCGTGCGTGGTGATACTGCTGTACTGCGGGGCTCTGGAAGCGGCCCACGGAATCTTTGACGTTGTACTACTCACGTGACATCAGAGGGTTTGTTGCCAAAACGGGTGGTGGGGACTGGCACTGCCCCTTCTGCTCCTGTTGATCTTCAACCTCAGCCTCCTGTGGGCCAACAGGCGTGCTTCAAGACAACGCCTCAACACGTTACAGGGGACAGAGATGCGTGACAGAGTACCTCAGAGGAAGGACAGGCCCAGTGACACGAGAACGTGTGCCAGGCAAAGTACAGAATCAGCCACAGTTCCTTCACTTGATCTGGTGTCAGAGAAAGAAAGGCAAATGGCCCAGACCATTGACGGAGAAGCACACCAGAGTCCACTTCAGCATCAGGAACATCAGCAGCAAAAACAAGTGCAGGACAAAACGGGGCAAAGGTCAAACGTGAACAGCCGTGTCCACCACAGCCAACCAAGAAGGGTCAACAACCCCAGAGACATCACATGGTCACCGCCGTGCTGCTGGTGTCACTGTGTTGTTTCATTGCCTACCCTGTTGGAAACAGCCTGCAAGTGTACGTCCTCTACAACCACATCACTCCCTGCTGACCAAACTCGTTGTCATCAACGTGGCTTACATCTTCCAGGTGCTCAACTCCGGCCTCAACGTCCTCATCTACTGGTTCTTCGTCTCCAGCTTCAGACAGTTGGCCGCCAAACTCTGGAGTCGACTCTGTGGTTGTCTGTATTGTGGCCACAAGACTGACTGTCCCAGACAGTGATTCCAGTGAAGCGACCTTCACACCTGGCCATGGCGGACTGCGGTTCATCTGTGAAGTATGTGTTTTTGGGGGGAAGGTGGAGGGGAGGTTGTGATGAGATGAGATGGAAGGGCGGAGGGTTCAGGGGGGGGGGGAGGAGAGAGAGAGAGAGAGAGAGAGAGAGAGAGAGAGAGAGAGTGTGTGTGTGTGTGGTGTGTGGGGGGGGGGGGGGGTCGGAGGAGGAGCAGGAGTTTTCCCATATTTTTGGGAATGTCTCTTAACAGAAATGTTCTGGCAAAAGAAATGGTAGTGGATGTGTGTTGAAGGGGATAGGGGTGTGAGGATGGACGGGGGGGAGGAGAGAGAGAGAGAGAGAGAGAGAGAGAGAGAGAGGAGAGAGAGAGAGAGAGAGAGAGATCATTCTACACAGAAAAAAAAAACCCTGATCAATAGGAAAGGGAAGGAGTGGGGGAAGAAAGGACGGAGAACAGTGTGTCACGCCTCTTAAACGCTAAAGAAATACCTATGGCAGGAAATGGATGGTGGTGTTAT
Source organism: Conus betulinus (assembly GCA_016801955.1). Classification (NCBI taxonomy): domain Eukaryota; kingdom Metazoa; phylum Mollusca; class Gastropoda; order Neogastropoda; family Conidae; genus Conus; species Conus betulinus. The sequence goes on along the minus strand of JADBJO010002941.1, from coordinate 268,022 downwards.
CGTTGTTGTTGTTTTTCCTCCGAAAATCTGGCACAAAGTCAACACCGTATAAAGCGGGTTGTTCTCCTTCAAGGAGATTATGCTTTATTTAACGACGTCAAAACATTTGCATTGGTTTTGAAGACACTTCTCTCCGTTCATCATAGCTTGGGTAAAAAGAAATGCTATTTGTGATCAGCGTGTGTTTCACTGTGCTGATCAAATTTGTTCCCGACTGTGAAAGTCAGAGATGTACCGCGCTGTACTAGTTCATGGCGTATGCTTGTTTGGTGGCTAGTGATGTACCGCGCTGTACTAGTTCATGGCGTATGCTTGTTTTGGTGGCTAGTGATGTACCGCGCTGTACTAGTTCATGGCGTATGCTAGTTTGGAGGCTAGGTACACTGGTTTGCTGGTAACTGTAATCACGTGAGCTCGCAGAAGACATTCAGGTTTATTCCCCCCGTAAGATCAGCCTTCAGCAATTGTAGATATTATAATTATGTAAATTCGATGAACACTGTATGAAGTGTTTAAAAACACACACACACACACACACACACACACACACACACACACGCACGCACACACGCACGCACACACACGCGCACACACACACACACACACGCACACACATGCACGCACTCACGCACGCACACACACTCACACACACATGCACACACATGCACGCACGCACTCACGCACGCACACATCCACACGTATACCACCACCACAGCAACAGCAACAATCACATGTATGGTTTTTAAGGAAACAAGAACGAGTAAGGGGCCACGAGTCATATATTCCAGTTGGTAGCAAAGTTTCGAACGTTCGCCTGAATCGAACACAAGCAAAACGCATCCGTTAACGAACAAGACGATCTATTGGTAAAGGTTGTTGACTCGTTCCTATGAACGAGAAGGTTCATTCAGATGTTCAAACTTCCAACAGACCAGTTCCAGGATAAACATCAGGGGACGATAACGCCTGCCTTTCCAGTGAAAAAATGAATACCTTTTCCCAACTTGTGGGTCAAGCAAATAAAACTATAGAGTCAAGTATCTAGATAACGCCTGCCTTTCCATTGAAAAATGAATGACCTTTTCCGAAATTATGGTTCAAGCAAATAATCTAGAGTAAAAAAAATATCGAATTGGAAGCGCACGCCGGTATCATGAAGGGAATAGCGACTGGTGGACCGTGTCACATCCGTCTTTTAACACCTTCTATCTCCGAACACGCTGTTAAGCTGATTAATGGGGCGATGTTGCGTTGGCCGTACTCTCCAGGGGCATCTGCCCCTTGATCACGGCGGAGTCACTCTCGCTTTACGAGCACTCTAACACAGATTACCTCCCTTGAAGATTTCCGAACTTCGTACACTATTATCTTCGGTAAAGAGATTATGTTTCCGCCCACGTCTGTTGATATATGTGCTCGTTTCTCTGTGTACAAAATCATTGGAAACTACGGCACACATTTTAACGAAACCTGGTGACAAGGCTGCATGTGGCCCATAGCCGTATCCGTTAGATTTTGGGGCGGATCTGTGTTGCGAATCCGGATCCAACAGCGAATCCTTGATCGTTCGTTGGCTTCATTTTGGTTACGTGATACTGCCAGATGGTTAGAAACGTCTTTTTACGTCATGATCAATGATGCGTTGACTGCTCAGTGACGTGATGCAGTTTGACAGGAGAGCTGAAAGTCACTGCCAGGGTGGATCGACGGTTAGTCCCACCTTGTTTGAGGTTTGCCCTCTGCCCAATGCCACTCTGCTTTTACAGTCCATGTTAAAAGGAAAAAAAGTTTTCGTGTTCTCTCTCTCCCTGTCTCTTTCTGTCTCTGTCTCTCTGTCTCTGTCTCTATCTCTGTCTCTGTCTGTCTGTCTGTCTGTCTCTCGCTCTCTCTCTCTCTCTCTCTCTCTCTCTCTCTCTCTCTCTCTCTCTCAGCGTGTGCGTGCATGCATGCACGCACGAGTACACGCGCGCGCGGGTGTGTGTGTTTGTGAGTGAGTGTGAGTAAGTGTGTGTGCGTTAGTGTGCGTTAGTGTGTGTGTGTGTGTGTGTGTGTGTGTGTGTGTGTGTGTGTGTGTGTGTGTGTGTGTGTGTGTGTGTGTGTATGTGTGTGTGCGTGCGTGCGTGCGCGAGCGCGCGTGTGCGTGTGTGTGTGTGTGTGTGTGTGTGTGTGTGTGTGTGTGTGTGTGTGTGTGTGTGTGTGTGCGCGCGCGTGTGTGTGTGTGTATGTATGTGTGTGTGCGTGCGTACGTGCGTGCGTCCGTGCGTGCGTGCGCGCCTGTGTGCCTGTATGTGTATGTGTGTGTGCGTGTGTGTGTGTGTGTGTGTGTGTGTGTGTGTGTGTGTGTGTGGTGTGTGTGTGTGTGTGTGTGTGTGTGTGTGTGTGTGTTAGTGTTAGTGTGTGTGTTAACGTGTGTTAGTCTTTAGTGTGTGTGTGTATGTGTGTGTGTGTGTGTGTGTGTGTGTGTGTGTGTGTGTGTGTGTGTGTGTGTGTGTGTTAGTGTTAGTGTTAGTGTGTGTATGTGTTAATGTGTGTTAGTCTTTAGTGTGTGTGTGTGTGTGGTGTGTGTGTGTGTGTGTGTGTGTGTGTGTGTGTGTGTGTGTGTTAGTGTTAGTGTTAGTGTTAGTGTGTGTATGTGTTAATGTGTGTTAGTCTTTAGTGTGTGTGTGTGTGTGTGTGTGTGTGTGTGTGTGTGTGTGTGTGTGTGTGTGTGTGTGTGTGTGTGTGTGTTAGTGTTAGTGTGTGTGTATGTGTGTAATGTGTGTTAGTCTTTAGTGTGTGTGTGTGTGTGTGTGTGTGTGTGTTGTGTGTGTGTGTGTGTGTGTGTGTGTTAGTGTTAGTGTTAGTGTGTGTATGTGTTAATGTGTGTTAGTCTTTAGTGTGTGTGTGTGTGTGTGTGTGTGTGTGTGTGTGTGTGTGTGTGTGTGTGTGTTAGTTAGTGTTAGTGTGTGTATGTGTTAATGTGTGTTAGTCTTTAGTGTGTGTGTGTGTGTGTGTGTGTGTGTGTGTGTGTGTGTGTGTGTGT
>JADBJO010002941.1:220000-260000 GCA_016801955.1 Conus betulinus | reverse complement strand
GGCCAGGAACAGGACCAGATCGGACACCAAAGCACGCTCTCTCATGGAACTTCACGCACTTCTCAAAGCCATTCCAAAGAACCACTCCACTTAATGGAAACGAGAGAAAATTTTTCTCCAAATACCGAAAGGTGATGTCACTTAATTCCATTGAAAACCAGGACAGACTCATAAGATTTTATGGAAAAGAAAAACGAAATCAAACAAACAGTGAACTATTCGAATTGCGTGTTTTTTCTGGTTCAGGAAATGTGGTTTTGCTGTAGGCCCTGCTGAAAGACGTGACAAATCAGACGGAGAGTAAAGGACCCGTAGTAGAAAATAGTGCGTTGCATCTCTCCCACATCTATCTCTTTGAATAAAACCAAAATAAACAACAACAACAACAGCAACAACAACAGGAGCCACACCACCACCACCACCACCACAACAAAAGGTTCCTACCGAGGCAAAGGGTAGACTATATTGAACATTCCGTTTGTGACTGACCAGTGCTATGGTGTTTTCTGTAGAAATATATTGAACAATAATCCTCACCTCAAACTGACGCTAATTTCATCTGTATTAAACGTATTACTCGGTTATATTGAAATCACACCCAATCATAGGGGAAATGATAGGTATATTGACAGTTGCACATTGGCAGGCAAGATGTACATTAATGCTGACAGAACAGATGGATCGGCACTGTCCGTCCAGTATATGGCCCGGGTGGTCTGGATCCATGGGACACGGTGATGGGCATTCTGGGAGCCTGATCACCAGCCCGGGGGACATGCCACAGCCACAGTGTCCAGAACTCTGTGGAACATCGGATGGAGAGTAGGACACTGACTGACACTTCTTTTTCCAACCGTCCTCCACTATGACGGGCATTACGTGGTCTCTGTTTTATTGACAATTCACGCTGGTTTCCCATGCCTCCACTATGACGGGCATCACGTGGTCTCTGTTTTATAGACAATTCACGCTGGGTTTCCCATGTCTCCACTATGACGAGCATCACGTGGTCTCTGTTTTACAGACAATTCTCGCTGGGTTTCCCATGCCTCCACTATGACGGGCATCACGTGGTCTCTGTTGAGAGACAATTCACGCTAGGTTTCCCCTGTTGGCGCTTTATACGCGCTAAGAACATGAACTCGTGTTGGGACCACCCAATATGTAGGCAGACATGGAGAGACATGCATGCATGCACGTAGTCGAGCAGACACGTCACACACACACACACACACACACACACACACACACACACACACACACACACACACACACACACACATACACTTAGGCACACACACGTACGTGAGCACGCGCGCGCGCGCGCGCGCACACACACACACACACACACACACACACACACACACACACACACACACACACACACACACACACACAAGCTTGTATTTTGTTTGTTCAAGTTTGCTGCACATGTAGCTGAGGTAGAGCTTGGAAGTAGGAGCAACGCAGCTTTGACAGAAATTACCCGTGTAATCAAACAATCGTAGAATATCTCCTTTAGTATTGTTTTCTGATGCCTGAAATGTACACAGATGAACTATTTACTTCAGGGCAAACATTTCGATCTGTTACACAATTTGTAGCTTGAGCAGAACTTGAGATACACAATTATTGCCTGAAGCAAAATTTGTTTTATGACTTCATAGCAAAATACACACTTCTGTAATTGCAAATTTTCATGATTAAGGGTGCTTTAACTTGCTTATTGAATGTATTAGATGTGTGAAAAAAAAATAGGCTTTCTGCATGCATATTGGTGTTTGAAAATAATAATTTTTAGGCGGCAGTCTCGGGTAGTTTTGTGCCCGTATGGTGCTAAATACGGTATCTTGTCTATTTCTGTGTCAAAACGGTGTTGTGATGGCCTCGTTTTGGAAACTATATTACAAAAAACAAAAACAAACAAACAAACAGAAAAAAAATAGTAATAATAAAACAGAAAAAAAGTGGAACCCTTGTATGCCGTTTTGTTGTTGTTGTTGTTGTTGTTCTCTGTTTTTGTTATTATTGTTGTTGTTGCTTTTCGTGTTCCTTGTACCACAGACATGTCATAGTCAGTGATACAGTATGAAATCTTCTCTGTGACCTATATGTCCAAAAATGTCATATCGTCTATTCTCCTTCTCACTGCCTACAACCTCTAACGAAAAAAAAAGGGAATATTTTCAAAATTATTTAGGATTTTGACTTCAAATTTGGGAAATTAACTTTATACAAAAACTCAGAGCTTAGGGATTTTTTTTATTTTTGGAAAAAAATCAGTAGTCCTACCTACCTGAAACTCCCTGACCTTCATAAGATCTATTCTCTCTAACCGTTACGCATTGGACACCTGCACGTTACACCTCTACGGTTGACATTTCGTTTCAGAGATGGTATGAGTTCCCATTTCCTTCACTACCAGGTCGCCCATGTGTTCCAAAAGCACAACTCTAGAACAGTAATGTTTAGCTAAATCTCTTTATTCGTGGTATGTCTTGGATCTATATTGAGGAACAAGTTTATTTACATTTTCACCTCTGCTTGCAGACCGATAGAAATGGCATGAAATGGTTTGGTCATTGCTGAAACAAAAAGGTGTTCTGCTTTAACGCCGCTACAGTGATTTGGTTCTCCATAATGATCAATTCGTATATATATATATATATATATATATATATATATATATATATATATATATATATATTTTTTTTTTTTTTTTTTTTTTTTTTTTGCTATCGGAAAATAAATACACACCTAACCGTAGTCCAAATGAGAACAATGTTTAGTAACATATCTATCTACATCTTCACCAGAAACTGTATGATATGGTCCCATCTTGATAGAAATAAGTTTGAAATGTTTGACAGTATTTAGATATAATGTAACTCAGCATTTTTGGGGCCAGTGTATACAAGAGTAACTGTACTTGTAAAATGCGCTGGGAATGGTTTGAGATGTCCAAACAATCTTCATTCCGCCGAGTCTAGCGACACACACTGAACCTTCCTTCACAGCCATTACCGCTCAAATTCCCTCATTTCACAAATCCTCCCGTTCTTATCCCCCTTCCCACCCCCACCAGCCCCACCTCGCGACACTGCTACGTTCTCTCTCAGACCCCTGGTCTGATTACCCCACTCTCTTTCTGATTTTCACAGAGGCTGCCAGCCCCTTTCTGATTCCCCCAACACACTGCCACTCTCTTTCTGATTCCCACAGAGGCTGCAAATCTGTCTCGGATGTTCTCAGACACAGCAGCTCCCTTCCTAATTTCCTGGTACATGCCCACTTCCTTTCTGATTCTCCATAGAGACCGTCTGAAAACTGTCTATTGTCAGATAAATCTTTCATTGGTACTTATAATAAATTGACAGGACATCAACGTTTTGACACATCTGCCCGATTTCCTCACATAAAAGCAATGTCCTTTCAAATTTTCCGTTCTGATTTCTACATTCACAGTAAACTCCCTGTCCGATTCCGTCATAATCCCCACTGCCTACCAGAACTCCCTCATAAACCATAACTCTATGTCTAATTCTATCATCCACATTCATTCCCTTTCTAATCTCCTCATACAAAACGTCCCTTTCAGATTTGGCTCCCCTCTCACAACTAAATCAGCTCTTTTCCCGTTTTCCTCAGAGACAAACACTCGGTTTCTGCATCCCTCATAGACCACCATTCCATTTCCAATTTGTCAATATATGTCCTTTTCATCCCTCCCCCCCCCTCCACTCCTCTTTCTCTGTCCCCCTCTTACAGTTGCTCCTTCTCCGATACCTCGAATCCACAGTCCCTGCCTTTCCTGTTCCTTCAGACATGCCTACTATCTTTCCAATTATCCTCTATGTTCTCTTTCCAGTTATCTCACACGTTCTCTCTCCGATTATCTGACATGTTCTCTATCCAATTATCTCATAAGTTCTCTTTCCGATTATCTCATAATCATGTTCTCTTTCCGATTATCCCATATGCTCTCTTTCCAATCATCCCATACGTTCTGTGTTCGATGTCATCACATCTGCTAAGTTCTGAGACCACAAGACGCATGAATTGAAGCTGATATATAAAAGAATGAATGAACAAGATGAGAGAATTTTAAAAAAGAGTATCGTAGCTAGGACTTAGCAGATGTCTGACCGGCAGTGTCCCCATCTCAGCAAACCTCCCACCATTCTGTTTCCATTCACCCCTGTACACAGCGGCCATCTTTTCATTATCCTCCACATTGTGCGTGAGCAGCCCGCTCTCCACCCCCACCACCCCACATGCCCCCACTCCTCCCGCGCGCCGCCCGTCAGAGAGAGAGAGAGAGAGAGAGAGAGAGAGAGAGAGAGAGAGAGAGAGAGAGAGAGACCCTGAAGTATCTCCACATAAAAAACAGGAAGTAATTTTACAAAAAAAAATATGCTCAGGTACATAATATAATGATTGAAAGTTCTTGTGTTCACGCACACACACACACACACACACACACACACACACACACACACACACACACACACACACACACACACACACACACACGCGTACACACCCATCCATCCATCGCCCCATCTACACACACACACACACACACACACACACACACACACACACACATACACACACACACACACATACATGTCCCTCACCACTTCATCTGACATTGATATAAAACCCGTGCGTAGATTTGTAAACTCTCAAGACCTATAACTTCTGCCACGTGACAAAGATGACCTTTGAACCCAAGATACTTCATCCGTCAGTCCATGATATAAACCAGTGGGGGAGAGAAAGCACAACACGTTCTCCCACAGATACACAGATGCCTTTATCGCTGCCAGAGTTTCCACGAAAGGCGGATGCCTTCAAGGAAGGAATCCTCCACGCATTATCAGTTACTGTTCTGGGATGCCGCTGTAGATGTTTGCAATCTTGTATCATGGATTCTTGGACCCAGACTTCTCGAAACTGATCTGGAACACCGCCATAAACAGAGCGGCACTGGCATCGTTTTCCAGAAAAGAGGGGAAGATTGGCGCCCGGGTCTGTGAGTTTGTTTGCAAGGTTAAGCACACACACACACACACACACACACACACACCACGCACGCACGCACGCACGCACGCACGCACGCACGCACGCACGCACGCACGCACGCACGCACGCACGCACGCACGCACGCACGGGCGCGCACGCACGCACGCACGCACGCACGCACACACACACACACGCACGCACGCACGCACGCACGCGCGCACACGCACGCACGCACGCACGCACGCGCACGCACGCACGCACACACACACACACACACACACACACACACACACATATTTGGATACGAAGGAATAATTCGGAATACTGGATGTGTATATGTAGAAGCAAAGCACATCACGCTCTCCTGAAGCACAGTTTATGAAGTAAACTGCAGAGAGGAGATACAGAGCAATGGATTACAGTACGGTATATGAATGCGCATTATTTGAATACAGTACATGTTAGGGATATACAGTAATGGATTACAATACAGTGTGTGGATATATAATACTGGAGTACAATATACTGTCTGCAAATGCAGTACTTAAGTACAATACAGTGTGTAAACACATAATATTGAAGTAAAGTATTGCGTGTGGGTGTAAAATACTGGAGTGTGATACTGTGTGTGGCTCATCAGTAGTGGAGTACAACATAGTGTAAAGATATACAGTATTGAAATACACTGAAGTGTAAGGATATACAGTAACGGAGTACACTTCATTGTATGAAAATGGAGCATAATAAAATGTGATGATATACAATAATGAAGAAAAGTACATTGTGTGGCTGTAGAGTAATAATGTTCATTGTGGTGTGTGGGCACACAGTGATGAAGTATACTAGAGTACAGTATGTGGATATACACAAAATTGGAGTACAACACAGTCTATGGATCTACAGCAATAAGTATAAGTAAGAAAGTACAATACAGTGTGATGGTATACAGTAGTGGAGCACAATTCAGTAAGCGTGTGGAAATATAGTAATGGATAATGGTCCAGTGAATGGGCACACATGAATGGACTACGATACGGTGTCCAGATATGCTGTAATGGAGAACAATATAGAGCGTAGACGTACAGCAATGGAACGATACAGTGTGTTGATATAAAGTCAAAGGATGCAATACAGTGCTGTACGGTCTGTACATTTACAGTAATGGAGTACAATGAAGAGTGTTGATGTACAGTAATGGAGTACAACACAGTGTTTGGATATACAGTACACGAGTACAATGCACACTGTAAATATAAAGTAATGAGGTACACACTTCGAAATACGGTGCATGTACAGTATTGAAGTAAAATGTAGTGTGTGGATATAAAAATAATGAAGTGTGTAGATTATACAATAATGGAGTATAGCGCAGTGTGTGACTATAGAGTAATGGAATACAATCCCGCATGTAGATATATATTGAAGAAGTTCAGTACAGTGTGTGAATGTACGGTAATGGAATACTATACGGTCTATGGATATACAGTAATGGAGAACAGTGTAGTATCTGGTTGTACAGTAAAGGAGCACAATACAATGTTTGAATGTACAAATATGAAGTAGAACACATGTGGTGTGTGACACAGTTTGTAGATATAAGTGATGAAGTATAATACTGTTTGTGGATATATATATATATATATATATATATATATATATATATATATATATATATATTTGAACAGTACAGTGTGCACATACACAGTTATTAAGTACATTTAAGTGTATGCATACTCAATGACAAAATGCAATACAATGATTGGATACACAATAATGAAGTACAATACAGAGAGTACATACACAGTATTTGCGTACAGCACAGTGCGTGAATGTACATTAATGAATTACTTCAAAGTGTGCGGGTACACACTAATGAAGTAAACACAGTATTAACAATGAAGTACACTACAGTCCATGGCTATTGTAATGAAGCACTTTACGATGTGAGCATAAACAGTGGTAGGGTACAGTAAAGTGTGTGCATATACATCAGTACAGTTCAGTGTCTGGACATACAGTAACAGGGTTCGGTACAGTGTATAGACATACAGTAATGGAATCAAATACAGCGTGTTGATAGATGATAAATGTGTACAGTGCAGGGTGAGTAGCAAAGTATAACACAGTCTCATAAGAAACAGTAATAGATTTCAATACTATGTATGGACATACAGTGATGGAGTACAGTACATTGTGCTGATATACAGTGATGGAGTAAGGAACAGTGTGTTGATATACAGTAGTGGAGTACCATACAGTGTATGGATATGCAGTACAGAACATTGTATGGATACACAGTTATGGAATACAATCCCGGTGTGTGGATAAATAGTTATGATGTACAGAACTGTTTGTGATTCCACAGTAAAGATGTGCAATACAGAGTGTTTATATACAACCATGGAGTGTAAAATAACTTATCTTTGACAGGGTCCACTGAAAGAAGAGATCGCCGTATCTTTTAATTTAGGACCAAAAAAGAAATTCAGGAACTCAACAGTTATTCCGCCCATTCCTGGCACTGGTCCGTTGTTCATGCTATGTAAAGCGCACGTTGTTTCAATACTCAATCAAGTTGCAGCCAAAATGGACCAGTTTGTCCCTCAGATCACAATATTCAGCAATTTTAGAAAAATCATTAAAAAAAAAATCATCCACTTCACATGGGAGCATGAAACATAATGGATAAAAATATATATATATATATATTTATCCAAAATGCTTATCTGGCGTGATGAAACCACACAACTCACATGACGTAAGTAATCCAAAATGACACACATTTGCAGCAAAACACAAACTTTTTGTGCACACTGTGATCCATTTCTTTATGCTCTCTGTGCTCACACACACGTTCAGTTACACTTCTGAGTTTTGGTATGACCAACAGAGAGTAGTATATTTATGACAACTGCATGAAACACAAGAATTTGACCACAAAATGCTTGATCCACGCTTGTGTTCCGCACGAACCTACTTCACCTGGGCGCCGCCATGTTCAAAATCGTGTGATCACGGGAACTGACAGCAGGGCAATTCAAATCAATATAAAACTGCTACAGAACACACGAAGAACGGTCTAAGGGAGACAACTGCAAAAAAAGTCCGAAGCTGTCCCTGCAACGAGATTTATTGCCCTTTGATTAAAGGCGGTATGATTTGTGAAATCGTCAAACTCTGTCGGAAGCATGCATCCGACACGCTTTTAAGCGATGTGAACAGTGTCGGAAGCCCGTTTCCGACACGAATCGATTGTTGTTTCTTAACTGTGACAAGATCTCCACTAGAGCTCTAGTCAGTATCACCGAACAAGTGAATGAACAATGGATGCCATCGGTCCTTATTGTCTGTTTACTTTCCCATGTCATTCATGACATTCCAATGTGGACTGATTCTGGTTCTCTCTTTAAGCCATGTCCTGGTACCCCCCCCCCCCCCCCCTCACTCATACACGCCTTCCTTATCCACTCTCCACCAGAATCTATACCCAAGTTCACCCCCACCTGATGCGGGCTGATTTTGTGACTGTGTGTAATTCCTGTGACGTTGACTGCCGGTCTGTGTGACCCATGTCAGCCCAGTGCCAACTGCTGACCATCGACAACGAGTGTCTCACGGGCTCACAGCATTCTTCTGGTCCAGTCCACGATCAGCTGGAGTGTGCACGCCCAGGGCCTGAGTTGCATCACCAGTATGAAGTGCACACGCCCAGGGCCTGAATTACATCACCAGTATGGAGTGTGCACGCCCAGGGCCTGAGTTACATCACCGGTATGGAGTATACATGCCCAGGGCCTGAGTTACATCACCAGTATGGAGTATACATGCCCAGGGCCTGAGTTACATCACCAGTATGGAGTATACATGCCCAGGGCCTGAGTTACATCACCAGTATGGAGTATACATGCCCAGGGCCTGAGTTACATCACCAGTATGGAGTATACATGCCCAGGCCTGAGTTACATCACCAGTATGGAGCATACATGCCCAGGGCCTGAGTTACATCACCAGTATGGAGTATACATGCCCAGGGCCTGAGTTACATCACCATTATGGAGTATACATGCCCAGGGCCTGAGTTACATCACCAGTATGGAGTATACATGCCCAGGGCCTGAGTTACATCACCAGTATGGAGTATACACGCCCAGGGCCTGAGTTACATCACCAGTATGGAGTATACACGCCCAGGGCCTGAGTTACATCACCAGTGTGCAACCGTCTGAAATGAAACTGTACAGAGAAGACAAACATGAAAATAAATATATTGAACAAAATGATGTAAAAAATATCGACCATAATCTAACCACCAAGGCATATACTCGTAGGGGAGAGAGAGAGAGAGAGAGAGAGAGAGAGAGAGAGAGAGAGAGAGAGAGAGAGAGAGAGAGAGAGAGAGAGAGAGAACAAACCATAGAAGTAAAAAAGATATATGAAGGATATACAACTTAAATCCAGATGCAATATATACGATACGAACTAGTTTCCAGACTAAAGTAAATATGAAATCAGGCAGGGAACAGTAAACAATAAACAACAAACAAGTAGGGTAACTCTTGCTCCCAAAACAAACAAATACACGGCATAACTCCAAAGGAGTGCTGCTTACGACACCGAATCGCCTAGCAGATATGACAGCACAGAGCACACAGAGCAAACAAGGACACCTCCCCAACGGATGTTCCAAAGCTTGCTTATAGACCCTGTACTGGACACATCTACACAGTAACAACTGGAGAAATGAACAAATACAAATTAACATTTATTCAAGACTGGTACAGTTTTTTTTTCGCTCTTGAATATAGTCGGACGAGTACATGGACGAACAGAAACGAAATACATGTAACCTCGATGTGATTGAAGCGAAAGTAAACATGAAATGGGACAGAGAACAGCAAACAATAAACAACAAACAGGTGGGGTAACTCTTGCTCCCACTAGTTTCTAGACCAAACTAAACGGGAAGCAAACTGTAGCTTCATTGGAAAACGAGCCAAAGTGAGAATCTGATGCTTGATGCTTTCAACGAACTGTGCATTTTCATTTATTGGTTGTGTTATCTGAATAAGGCTTGTATGTATAAGCATTAACTGTCTGTTTTTCGCTGTGTATACACAATCTGTGCTGCTTCACACTTTCTCTGTGTGTTTACAGTGCTGCTTCACACTTTCTCTGCGTGTTTACAGTGCTGCTTCACACTTTCTCTGTGTGTTTACAGTGCTGCTTCACACTTTCTGTTTGTGTGTTTACAGTGCTGCTGCTTCACACTTTCTGTTTGTGTGTTTACAGTGCTGCTTCACACTTTCTGTTTGTGTGTTTACAGTGCTGCTTCACACATTCTGTTTCTGTGTTTTACTGTGCTGCTTCACACTTTCTCTGTGTGTTTACAGTGCGGCCGCACACTGTCTTTCTGTGTGTTTACAGTGCTGCTTCACACTTTATGTGTTTTACAGTGCTGCTTTACACTGTCTTTCTGTGTGTTTACAGTGCTGCTTCACACTTGTGTGTTTACAGTGCTGCTTCACACTGTCTTTCTGTGTGTTTTACAGTGCTGCTTCACACTTTGTGTGTTTACAGTGCTGTTTCACACTGTCTTTCTGTGTGTTTACAGTGCTGCTTCACACTGTCTTTCTGTGTGTTTACAGTGCTGTTTCACACTGTCTTTCTGTGTGTTTACAGTGCTGCTTCACACTGTCTTTCTGTGTGTTTACAGTGCTGCTTCACCCTGTCTTTTCTGTGTGTTTACAGTGCTGCTTCACACTGTCTTTCTGTGTGTTTACAGTGCTGCTTCACACCCTGTCTTTCTGTGTGTTTACAGTGCTGCTTCACACTCTTTCTGTGTGTTTACAGTGCTGCTTCACACTGTCTTCCTGTGTGTTTACAGTGCTGTTTCACACTGTCTTTCTGTGTGTTTACAGTGCTGTTTCACACTGTCTTTTGTGTGTTTACAGTGCTGCTTCACACTGTCTTTCTGTGTGTTTACAGTGCTGCTTCACACTTTGTGTGTTTTACAGTGCGGCTTCACACTGTCTTTCTGTGTGTTTACAGTGCTGTTTCACACTGTCTTTTTGTGTGTTTACAGTGCTGTTTTACACTGTCTTTTTGTGTGTTTACAGTGCGGCTTCACACTGCCTTTCTGTGTGTTTACAGTGCTCCTTCACACTGTCTTTCTGTGTGTTTACAGTGCTGCTTCACACTGTCTTTCTGTGTGTTTACAGCGCTTTTTCACACTGTCTTCTGTGTGTTTTACAGTACTGCTTCACACTGTCTTTCTGTGTGTTTACAGTGGTGCTTCACACTTTTCTCTGTGTGTTTACAGTACTGCTTCACACTGTCTTTCTGTGTGTCTACAGTGCTGCTTCACATTGTCTTTCTGTGTGTTTACAGTGCTGCTTCACACTTTGTGTGTTTAGAGTGCTGCTTCACACTGTCTTTCTGTGTGTTTACAGTGCTGCTTCACACTGTCTTTCTGTGTGTTTACAGTGCTGTTTCACACTTTTCTGTTTGTGTATTTACAGTGCTGCTTCACACTGTGTCTGTCTGCGTGTTTACAGTGCGGCTTCACACTGTCTGTCTGTGTGTTTACAGCGCTGTTTCACATTTTCTGTTTGTGTGTTTACAGTGCTGCTTCACACTGTGTTTCTGTGTGTTTACAGTGCGGCTTCACACTGTCTTTCTGTGCGTTTACAGTGCTGCTTCACACTGTCTTTCTGTGTGTTTACAGTGCTGATTCACACTGTCTTTCTGTGTGTTTACAGTGCTGTTTCACAATTTGTGTGTTTTTACAGTGCTGCTTCACACTGTCTTTCTGTGTGTTTACAGTGCTGCTTCACACTGTCTTTCTGTGTGTTTACAGTGCTGCTTCACACTTTGTGTGTTTTTACAGTGCTGCTTCACACTGTCTTTCTGTGTGTTTACAGTGCGTTTCACACATTTCTGTTTGTGTGTTTACAGTGCTGCTTCACACTGTCTTTCTGTGTGTTTACAGTGCGGCTTCACACTGTCTTTCTGTGTGTTTTACAGTGCTGCTTCACACTGTCTTTTTGTGTGCTTACAGTGCTGCTTCACACTGTCTTTTTGTGTGTGTTTACAGTGCTGTTTCACACTGTCTTTTTGTGTGCTTACAGTGCTGCTTCACACTGTCTTTTTGTGTGTTTACAGTGCTGTTTCACACTGTCTTTTTGTGTGTTTACAGTGCTGCTTCACACTGTCTTTCTGTGTGTTTACAGCGCTGTTTCACACTGTGTTTCTGTGTGTTTACAGAGCTGTTTCACACTGTGTTTCTGTGTGTTTACAGTGCTGTTTAACATTTTCTGTTTGTGTGTTTTCAGTGCTGCTTCACACTGTCTTTTTGTGTGTTTACAGTGCTGCTTCACAATGTCTTTTTGTGTGTTTACAGTGCTGTTTTACACTGTCTTTCTGTGTTTACAGTGCTGTTTTTCACTGTCTTTCTGTGTGTTTACAGTGCTGTTTTACACTGTCTCTCTGTGTGTTTACAGTGCTGTTTCACACTGTCTTTTTGTGTGTTTACAGTGCTGTTTTACACTGTCTTTTTGTGTGTTTACAGTGCTGTTTTACACTGTCTTCTTTCTGTGTGTTACAGTGCTGCTTCACACTGTCTTTCTGTGTGTTTACAGTGCTGCTTCACACTGTCTTTCTGTGTGTTTACAGTGCTGTTTTACACTGTCTTTTTGTGTGTTTACAGTGCTGTTTCACATTGTCTTTCTGTGTGTTTACAGTGCTGCTTCACACTGTCTTTCTGTGTGTTTACAGTGCTGTTTTACACTGTCTTTTTGTGTGTTTACAGTGCTGCTTCACACTGTCTTTTGTGTGTTTACAGTGCGGCTTCACACTGTCTTTCTGTGTGTTTACAGTGCTGTTTTACACTGTCTTTTTGTGTGTTTACAGTGCTGTTTCACACTGTCTTTTTGTGTGTTTACAGTGCTGTTTCACACTGTCTTTCTGTGTGTTTACAGTGCTGTTTCACATTTCTGTTGTGTGTTTACAGTGCTGTTTTACACTGTCTTTCTGTGTGTTTACAGTGCTGCTTCACACTGTCTTTCTGTGTGTTACAGTGCTGCTTCACACTGTGTTTTGTGTGTTTTTACAGTGCTGCTTCACACTGTCTTTTTGTGGGTTTACAGTGCTGCTTCCCACTGTCTTTTCTGCGTGTTTACAGTGCTGTTTCACACTGTCTTTTTGTATGTTTATAGTGCTGTTTTACACTGTCTTTCTGTGTTTTTACAGTGCTGTTTCACACTGTCTTTCTGTGTTTTTACAGTGCTGTTTCACACTGTCTTTCTGTGTGTTTACAGTGCTGTTTCACACTGTCTTTTTGTGTGTTTACAGTGCTGCTTCATACTGTCTTTCTCTGTGTGTTTACAGTGCTGCTTCACACTGTCTTTTTGTGTGTTTACAGTGCTGCTTCACACTCTCTTTTTGTGTGTTACAGTGCTGTTTCACACTGTCTTTTTGTGTGTTTTACAGTGCTGCTTCATACTGTCTTCTGTGTGTTTACAGTGCTGCTTCACACTGTCTTTTGTGTGTTTACAGTGCTGCTTCACACTCTCTTTTTGTGTGTTTACAGTGCTGTTTCACACTGTCTTTTTGTGTGTTTACAGTGCTGTTTCACATTTTCTGTTTGTGTGTTTACAGTGCTGCTTCACACTGTCTTTCTGTGTGTTTACAGTGCTGCTTCACACTGTCTTTCCGTGTGTTTACAGTGCTGTTTCACACTGTCTTTCTGTGTGTTTACAGTGCTGTTTCACACTGTCTTTTTGTGTGTTTACAGTGCTGCTTCACACTGTCTTTCTGTGTGTTTACAGTGCTGTTTCACACTTTGTGTGTTTTACAGTTCTGTTTTACACTGTCTTTCTGTGTGTTTACAGTGCTGTTTCACACTGTCTTTCTGTGTGTTTTACAGTGCTGCTGTTTTACACTGTCTTTTTGAGTGTTTACAGTGCGGCTTCACACTGCCTCTCTGTGTGTTTACAGTGCTGTTTCACACTGTCTTTCTGTGTGTTTACAGTGCTGCTTCACACTTTCTCTGTGTGTGTTTTACAGTACTGCTTTACACTGTCTTTCTGCGTGTTTACAGTGCTACTTCACATTGTCTTTCTGTGTGTTTACAGTGCTGCTTCACACTGTCTTTCTGTGTGTGTTTACAGTGCTGCTTCACACTTTGTGTGTTTACAGTGCTGCTTCACACTGTCTTTCTGTGTGTTCACAGTGTGCTGCTTCACATTGTCTTTCTGTGTGTTTACAGTG
Organism: Conus betulinus; assembly: GCA_016801955.1. Classification (NCBI taxonomy): domain Eukaryota; kingdom Metazoa; phylum Mollusca; class Gastropoda; order Neogastropoda; family Conidae; genus Conus; species Conus betulinus. The sequence goes on along the minus strand of JADBJO010002941.1, from coordinate 245,705 downwards.
TTGCTTCACACTTTGTGTGTTTACAGTGCTGCTTCACACTGTCTTTCTGTGTGTTTACAGTGCTGCTTCACGCTGTCTTTCTGTGTGTTTACAGTGCTGCTTCACACTTTGTGTGTTTACAGTGCTGCTTCACACTGTCTTTCTGTGTGTGTTTACAGTGCTGTTTCACATTTTCTGTTTGTGTGTTTACAGTGCTGCTTCACACTGTCTTTCTGTGTGTTTACAGTGCGGCTTCACACTGTCTTTCTGTGTGTTTACAGTGCTGTTTCACATTTTCTGTTTGTGTGTTTACAGTGCTGCTTCACACTGTCTTTCTGTGTGTTTACAGTGCGGCTTCACACTGTCTTTCTGTGTGTTTACAGTGCTGCTTCACACTTTGTGTGTTTACAGTGCTGCTTCACACTGTCTTTCTTTCTGTGTGTTTACAGTGCTGCTTGACACTGCCTTTCAGTGTGTTTACAGTGCTGCTTCACACTTTGTGTGTTTCTGTTCTGTTTCACACTGTCTTTCTGTGTGTTTACAGTGCTGTTTCACATTTTCTGTTTGTGTGTTTACAGTGCTGCTTCACACTGTCTTTCTGTGTGTTTACAGTGCGGCTTCACCCTGTCTTTCTGTGTGTTTACAGTGCTGTTTCACACTGTCTTTTTGTGTGTTTTAGAGTGCTGCTTCACTCTGTCTTTTTTGTGTTTACAGTGCTGTTTCACACTGTCTTTTTGTGTGTTTACAGTGCTGCTTCACACTGTCTGTCTTTTTGTGTGTTTACAGTGCTGTTTCACACTCTTTTTGTGTTTTACTTTGCTGCTTCACACTGTCTTTCTGTGTGGTTACAGTGCTGTTTCACACTGTCTTTCTGTGTGTTTTTACAGTGCTGTTCCACACTGTCTTTTTGTGTGTTTACAGTGCTGTTTTCACATTTTCTGTTTGTGTGTTTACAGTGCTGCTTCACACTGTCTTTTTGTGTGTGTTTACAGTGCTGTTTCACATTTTCTGTTTGTGTGTTTACAGTGCTGCTTCACACTGTCTTTTTGTGTGTTTACAGTGCTGCTTCACACTGTCTTTTTGTGTGTTTACAGTGCTGTTTTACACTGTCTTTCTGTGTGTTTACAGTGCTGCTTCACACTGTCTTTCTGTGTGTTTACAGTGCTGTTTTACACTGTCTTTTTGTGTGTTTACAGTGCTGCTTCACACTGTCTTTCTGTGTGTTTACAGTGCTGTTTCACACTGTCTTTCTGTGTGTTTACAGTGCTGCTTCACACTGTCTTTCTGTGTGTTTACAGTGCTGCTTCACACTGTCTTTTTGTGTGTTTACATTGCTGCTTCACACTTTCTTTTTGTGTGTTTACATGTATTAGCGCCCCCAGCACACGTTCTCATCCCAGCAAAGTTGTGCAAGCTGTATAGACAACAACTTTTGACAACAGAGAGAGAGAGAGAGAGAGAGAGAGAGAGAGAGAGAGAGAGAGAGAGAGAGAGAGAGAGAGAGAGAGAGAGAGAGAGAGACAGACAGACAGACAGACAGACAGACAGACAGACAGACAGACAGACAGACAGACAGACAAACAGACAGACAGACACATAGAGAGAGAGAGAGAGACTCAAGACGCAAATGATTTATTCATGTTTTAGACCATTGCCCATCGTGAGGGGGGCTGCAAGTTAATTACAGTCATCTTAGCACCCGAGCAACTGCACGCAAGCATAAGTAATACGTATTCGGAAGACTACTTTATGACAGAATAAATGATCGCGACTTGGATGCTTTGAATAAATAAATTGACATTTTTTGAACAGTGTGCTTATGAGTACATGCCGGAAAAGGTGCAAATCTGAACTGACTTGGGAATTTATCAAACTTGAAAGGTATATACTGAACACTTAATTTGTGCAAGACAAGGCAACATAGTGCCAATCTAAACTGACTTGGGAATTTATCAAACTGAACGGTATATGCTGAACACTTAATTTGTGAACGACAAGGCAACATAACACAAAATGCACTTCGTTTTCTGCATTCTTTCTGCAAAGTGGACATATTAAATCTGCTTTGATATGATAACGATGACGGTAATAATACTCGGCAATTTCAGAAATACCGAACCTGGATCTAGTCGTTACATACCTTAAGTGCCTGTCCAGATTTAGCTGTAGATAGGTTTTAACATCAGATTCTGTGAAAAAGGACCTGTAAAAGATAATTCTTTCATTGTTGTTCATATGAAAATTCAATTCATGCTACCTGCACAAAATCATTCAAAATCAGTCTATCTCTAAAGACTCTGAGAAAATCGTCAGTCGCATTAACGCCTTCATTCAACCAAACATAACCATATCCAAACTGATACATCTACAGCGAACATTTGAGACCCAGTTTCTTTTTCCACGTTGATCTACATCAAACAACATACGATAGGCCTTTTGTGGTAATCTGCTCTCATGCATTCTTGTTAATTTTTAACCAAAACTTAACCCACTTTATGGTCAAGTTTATATATATAGGGTACCACAGGCTGCTAAAGTTTACTAAGTCTTGGAAAAAAAAAACTAGATTCCTAAGTACCTATATCCATTAAGAAAAGGTATACTTACGACGTTTTAAGACCATTTTTCACTTGCAGATAAATGCCCCCTTTTCCTAAACACAACAACGTTCCTTTTATCCATATTCACCTTTTAATGTAAGCCTGACGCTGCACGACGCAAACTATTTATCTGGGTTTGTAGACCAACAACTGTTTCAGCCAACAGCACTACATCCTCAGCCAATAGTAATATGAACAGTTCACAGTTATCATACGTAAATGTCGCACCGTGTCAGCCTCCTCTAGTCATTTCCAGAGCTAATTCATTGATAAATAAAGAAAAGAAAACAGGACCGCGTACATCACCTGTTTCATCCCACGAGTAGAGTTAATGTAATCAGTTAGTTCAGCACCACATCTGACCCTAGCCTTTATATTGACATACATGTTGCAAACGCATTGATACATTTTACCTCTGATTCCATTTTCAAAAGTATCGGCCACAAGAAGTTTTTTTCTATTGAATCAAATGCCTTTTCCAAAATCAACAATGACAACATAACTTACGATTAAAACAAAACATTTTTTGTTTTAGCGCTAACAAAATAAACATGTGGTTAACTATATAGTATCTTCTTTTGAATCCTGTTTGGTGTTCACCTGTCAGATTATATTCTTCTACCCATTTTTAAAGTCTGTTGTGTATAACTGCACTTTATATTTCACATCTCCATCGGCGATCATACCCTCGAAGTGGTCAATGACCTGGGCTCCAGCACCTCCAGCAACTTCACTCTGGACGCCGAGCTGAAGGTGCAGATTGGTAAGGCAGCAACAGTGATGACCCGTCTAGCAAAGAGAGTCTGGGGTAACACCATACCAACGTCAAACACCGAGATGAAAGTGTACCAAGCCTGCGTGCTCAGCACTCTTCTCTACGGAAGCGAATCATAGACCCTGTACTCGATACAGGAAAGTAGGGTGAATGCCTGCCTTCCACCTGCGCTGCCTCAGGAGACTCTTGGGCATCTCTTGGCAGGACCGCATCACCAGCAAGGACGTCCTGGCCCAGGCGAGGATGCCTAGCATATTTGGCATACTAACACAGAGACGCCTGTGCTGGCTTGGCCACGTCAGCCGCATGGACGACGGTCGCATCCCAAAGGACATGCTGTATGGCGAGCTGGCTACAGGCTCCATACCCACAGGATGGCCCGCCCTACGTTACAAAGATGTATGTAAGCGCGACCTGAGTGCAGGCAGCCTCGACCCAGCAGACCTGTAGTTTTGGACCGGGTCAGCTGGAGGCCCAACATCAAGGCTGGCATCAAATTAGCAGAGCAGAAGAGAGAGGCCCAGTGGAAAGAGCAGAGGCGCCGCACACAGCAAAGAATGGCGTCGACACCAGTAGACACTCATGACCGAAACTTCACCTGCAGCAACTGCAACAGAGTTTGCCTCTCAAGAATCGGGCTCTTCAGCCGCAGCAGGCGCTGCAACTCCGCAACTGACTAATCCACGGCGCAACACCGTTGTCTGTCAGACAGACGGATGTCATTCGTCACCATCGTCGTCGTGTCATCATCATCATCATCATCATCATCATCATCTGAAAATTGAATCGTTATGTTAGATTAGCGACAAGATATTCCGGGAGACTCAGCACATATAGTCGCCGACGTTAATCCATCCTTACGACAATTTGTGCGGCTACCATACATGAACAGTGCGCATTCAGTCTGGCCGGCAACAGTGTATGCGTAGCGACAATGCATGTAGCGTCTGACATCACTAAAGCAGCACATTGCCCAATGGGAAATGCTTTTCTTCATACAAGATTTAGAAACTGAGATCTAAAAACTTACACAGAAGAAAAGATTAAAGGAAAAAATAACAAGAATAAAACAAGAAATGACACCTCTGTGCAATCTCTTCTCCGAAAATTGAGTTCAAGCTGTCGTGTGGGCAGCACACATCCTATATATAAGGCAGCTGGTGACTTACTATTCAACAGCGAAGCTAATGAAATAAAATGCGATATGAATATCAGAAGATCGCAGGTGCAAACACTGAAAACAGCTCGGTGTGACAATCGTTGTCCTGGGCGAATATCAGCATTGTTTGTGTTGATTAAAGTAATGCACTGAAACAAACATTGAAAGGTAATACAACCCATGAAGTCAATAAAGATATATCGCTTTGTTTCACCATACTGGTATTCAATCGCAGTGAAGGGTAATAATGATCTTTAAATGCAAGACATGACAAAGGTAATACAACCCATGAAGTCAATCAAGATATATCGCTTTGTTTCACCATACTGGTATTCAATCGCAGTGAAGGGTAATAATGATCTTTAAATGCAAGACATGACAAAGGTAATACAACCCATGAAGTCAATCAAGATATATCGCTTTGTTTCACCATACTGGTATTCAATCGCAGTGAAGGGTAATAATGATCTTTAAATGCAAGACATGACAAAGGTAATACAACCCATGAAGTCAATCAAGATATATTGCTTTGTTTCATCATACTGGTATTCAATCGCAGTGAAGGGTAATAATGATCTTTAAATGCAAGACATGACAAAGGTAATACAACCCATGAAGTCAATCAAGATATATTGCTTTGTTTCATCATACTGGTATTCAATCGCAGTGAAGGGTAATAAATGATCTTTAAATGCAAGACATGACAAAGGTAATACTTCCTAGTTTTGTCTGTATTGATGTGTTGATGCCAGTGAGGCCTGTATTGATGTGTTGATGCCAGTGTGGCCTGTATTGATATATTGATGCCAGTGAGGCCTGTATTGATAGTTTGATGCCAGCGAGGCCTGTATTGATAGTTTGATGCCAGCGAGGCCTGTATTGATAGTTTGATGCCAGTGAGGCCTGTATTGATATATTGATATCAGTGAGGCCTGTATTGATATTTTGATATCAGTGAGGTCTGTATTGATATTTTGATATCAGTGAGGTCTGTATTGATTTTCGATGCCAGTGAGCTCTGTATTTATATGTTGATGCTAGTAACGTCTGTAACGATATTTTGATATCAGTGAGGCCTGTATTGATATTTTGATGTCAGTTGTGTTAACTGTAAATATCTGCAGGTATGGGTCTGTTGTGTTCATTGTAAATATCTGCAGGAATGGGTCTGTTGCGTTAATTGTAAATATCTGCAGGAATGGGTCTGTTGTGTTCATTGTAAATATCTGCAGGAATGGGTCTGTTGTGTTCACTGTAAATATCTGCAGCATTGCCATCCGCTCCAGACGCATTGCGAGCTTCATGTTTGTTTTTTTCTTATAGCCTTGGCCATTGTTCGTGGATTGGTTATCATTCTGAAACGCGTGTGGTGGCCAGGTTTGCTCTTTTCGCCTGGGCAACTGTTCGTGGATTGGTTAATCATTCTGAAACGCGTGTGGTGGCCAGGTTCTCTTTTCGCCTGGGCAACTGTTCGTGGATTGGTTAATCATTCTGAAACGCGTGTGGTGGCCAGGTTTGCTCTTTTCGCCTGGGCAACTGTTCGTGGATTGGTTAATCATTCTGAAACGCGTGTGGTGGCCAGGTTTGCTCTTTTCGCCTGGGCAACTGTTCGTGGATTGGTTAATCATTCTGAAACGAGTGTGGTGGCCAGGTTTGCTCTTTTCGCCTGGGCAACTGTTCGTGGATTGGTTAATCATTCTGAAACGCGTGTGGTGGCCAGGTTTGCTCTTTTCGCCTGGGCAACTGTTCGTGGATTGGTTAATCATTCTGAAACGCGTGTGGTGGCCAGGTTTGCTCTTTTCGCCTGGGCAACTGTTCGTGGATTGGTTAATCATTCTGAAACGCGTGTGGTGGCCAGTTTTGCTCTTTTCGCCTGGGCAACTGTTCGTGGATTGGTTAATCATTCTGAAACGCGTGTGGTGGCCAGGTTTGCTCTTTTCGCCTGGGCAACTGTTCGTGGATTGGTTAATCATTCTGAAACGCGTGTGGTGGCCAGGTTTGCTCTTTTCGCCTGGGCAACTGTGTCGTGGATTGGTTAATCATTCTGAAACGCGTGTGGTGGCCAGGTTTGCTCTTTTCGCCTGGGCAACTGTTCGTGGATTGGTTAATCATTCTGAAACGCGTGTGGTGGCCAGGTTTGCTCTTTTCGCCTGGGCAACTGTTCGTGGATTGGTTAATCATTCTGAAACGCGTGTGGTGGCCAGGTTTGCTCTTTTCGCCTGGGCAACTGTTCGTGGATTGGTTAATCATTCTGAAACGCGTGTGGTGGCCAGGTTTGCTCTTTTCGCCTGGGCAACTGTTCGTGGATTGCTTAATCATTCTGAAACGCGTGTGGTGGCCAGGTTTGCTCTTTTCGCCTGGGCAACTGTTCGTGGATTGGTTAATCATTCTGAAACGCGTGTGGTGGCCAGGTTTGCTCTTTTCGCCTGGGCAACTGTTCGTGGATTGCTTAATCATTCTGAAACGCGTGTGGTGGCCAGGTTTGCTCTTTTCGCCTGGGCAACTGTTCGTGGATTGCTTAATCATTCTGAAACGCGTGTGGTGGCCAGGTTTGCTCTTTTCGCCTGGGCAACTGTTCGTGGATTGCTTAATCATTCTGAAACGCGTGTGGTGGCCAGGTTTGCTCTTTTCGCCTGGGCAACTGTTCGTGGATTGCTTAATCATTCTGAAACGCGTGTGGTGGCCAGGTTTGCTCTTTTCGCCTGGGCAACTGTTCGTGGATTGCTTAATCATTCTGAAACGCGTGTGGTGGCCAGGTTTGCTCTTTTCGCGCTGGGCAACTGTTCGTGGATTGCTTAATCATTCTGAAACGCGTGTGGTGGCCAGGCTTTGCTCTTTTCGCCTGGGCAACTGTTCGTGGATTGCTTAATCATTCTGAAACGCGTGTGGTGGCCAGGTTTGCTCTTTTCGCCTGGGCAACTGTTCGTGGATTGGTTAATCATTCTGAAACGCGTGTGGTGGCCAGGTTTGCTCTTTTTCGCATGGGCAACTGTTCGTGGATTGGTTAATCATTCTGAAACGCGTGTGGTGGCCAGGTTTGCTCTTTTCGCCTGGGCAACTGTTCGTGGATTGGTTAATCATTCTGAAACGCGTGTGGTGGCCAGGTTTGCTCTTTTCGCCTGGGCAACTGTTCGTGGATTGCTTAATCATTCTGAAACGAGTGTGGTGGCCAGGTTTGCTCTTTTCGCCTGGGCAACTGTTCGTGGATTGCTTATCATTCTGAAACGCGTGTGGTGGCCAGGTTTGCTCTTTTTTCGCCTGGGCAACTGTTCGTGGATTGGTTAATCATTCTGAAACGCGTGTGGTGGCCAGGTTTGCTCTTTTCGCCTGGGCAATTGTTCGTGGATTGGTTAATCATTCTGAAACGCGTGTGGTGGCCAGGTTTGCTCTTTTCGCCTGGGCAATTGTTCGTGGATTGGTTAATCATTCTGAAACGCGTGTGGTGGCCAGGTTTGCTCTTTTCGCCTGGGCAAACTGTTCGTGGATTGGTTAATCATTCTGAAACGCGTGTGGTGGCCAGGTTTGCTCTTTTCGCCTGGGCAACTGTTCGTGGATTGGTTAATCATTCTGAAACGCGTGTGGTGGCCAGGTTTGCTCTTTTCGCCTGGGCAACTGTTCGTGGATTGGTTAATCATTCTGAAACGAGTGTGGTGGCCAGGTTTGCTCTTTTCGCCTGGGCAACTGTTCGTGGATTGGTTAATCATTCTGAAACGCGTGTGGTGGCCCAGGTTTGCTCTTTTCGCCTGGGCAACTGTTCGTGGATTGGTTAATCATTCTGAAACGCGTGTGGTGGCCAGGTTTGCTCTTTTCGCCTGGGCAACTGTTCGTGGATTGGTTATCATTCTGAAACGCGTGTGGTGGCCAGGTTTGCTCTTTTCGCCTGGGCAACTGTTCGTGGATTGGTTAATCATTCTGAAACGCGTGTGGTGGCCAGGTTTGCTTTGCTCTTTTCGCCTGGGCAACTGTTCGTGGATTGCTTAATCATTCTGAAACGCGTGTGGTGGCCAGGTTTGCTCTTTTCGCCTGGGCAACTGTTCGTGGATTGGTTAATCATTCTGAAACGAGTGTGGTGGCCAGGTTTGCTCTTTTCGCCTGGGCAACTGTTCGTGGATGCTTAATCATTCTGAAACGCGTGTGGTGGCCAGGTTTGCTCTTTTTTCGCCTGGGCAACTGTTCGTGGATTGGTTAATCATTCTGAAACGCGTGTGGTGGCCAGGTTTGCTCTTTTCGCCTGGGCAACTGTTCGTGGATTGGTTAATCATTCTGAAACGCGTGTGGTGGCCAGGTTTGCTCTTTTCGCCTGGGCAACTGTTCGTGGATTGCTTAATCATTCTGAAACGCGTGTGGTGGCCAGGTTTGCTCTTTTCGCCTGGGCAACTGTTCGTGGATTGCTTAATCATCTGAAACGAGTGTGGTGGCCAGGTTTGCTCTTTTCGCCTGGGCAACTGTTCGTGGATTGCTTAATCATTCTGAAACGCGTGTGGTGGCCAGGTTTGCTTTTTCGCCTGGGCAACTGTTCGTGGATTGGTTAATCATTCTGAAACGCGTGTGGTGGCCAGGTTTGCTCTTTTCGCCTGGGCAACTGTTCGTGGATTGGTTAATCATTCTGAAACGCGTGTGGTGGCCAGGTTTGCTCTTTTCGCCTGGGCAACTGTTCGTGGATTGGTTAATCATTCTGAAACGAGTGTGGTGGCCAGGTTTGCTCTTTTCGCCTGGGCAACTGTTCGTGGATTGCTTAATCATTCTGAAACGCGTGTGGTGGCCAGGTTTGCTCTTTTCGCCTGGGCAACTGTTGTTCGTGGATTGGTTAATCATTCTGAAACGCGTGTGGTGGCCAGGTTTGCTCTTTTCGCCCGGGCAACTGTTCGTGGATTGCTTTAATCATTCTGAAACGCGTGTGGTGGCCAGGTTTGCTCTTTTCGCCTGGGCAACTGTGTTCGTGGATTGCTTAATCATTCTGAAAACGCGTGTGGTGTGGCCAGGTTTGCTCTTTTCGCCTGGGCAACTGTTCGTGGATTGGTTAATCATTCTGAAACGCGTGTGGTGGCCAGGTTTGCTCTTTTCGCCTGGGCAACTGTTCGTGGATTGCTTAATCATTCTGAAACGCGTGTGGTGGCCAGGTTTTGCTCTTTTCGCCTGGGCAACTGTTCGTGGATTGCTTAATCATTCTGAAACGAGAGTGTTGTGGCCAGGTTTGCTCTTTTCGCCTGGGCAACTGTTCGTGGATTGCTTAATCATTCTGAAACGAGTGTTGTGGCCAGGTTTGCTCTTTTCGCCTGGGCAACTGTTCGTGGATTGGTTAATCATTCTGAAACGAGTGTGGTGGCCAGGTTTGCTCTTTTCGCCTGGGCAACTGTTCGTGGATTGCTTAATCATTCTGAAACGCGTGTGGTGGCCAGGTTTGCTCTTTTCGCCTGGGCAACTGTTCGTGGATTGCTTAATCATTCTGAAACGCGTGTGGTGGCCAGGTTTGCTCTTTTCGCCTGGGCAACTGTTCGTGGATTGCTTAATCATTCTGAAACGCGTGTGGTGGCCAGGTTTGCTCTTTTCGCCTGGGGCAACTTTTCGTGGATTGCTTAATCATTCTGAAACGCGTGTGGTGGCCAGGTTTGCTCTTTTCGCCTGGGCAACTGTTCGTGGATTGGTTAATCATTCTGAAACGCGTGTGGTGGCCAGGTTTGCTCTTTTTTCGCCTGGGCAACTGTTCGTGGATTGGTTAATCATTCTGAAACGAGTGTTGTGGCCAGGTTTGCTCTTTTCGCCTGGGCAACTGTTCGTGGATTCCTGAGTAATTCTACAACAAGTGTTGTGGCGAGGCTGCATTGGCTTTTTTGAAATAACTGCTTTCTCTTTAAGGTCGTTTTGAAACAAAAACTCTTCCAGCTATTCAAATATCAATTCACAAGTCAAAAGAACGTTCAGTCACTGAAGCTGATGCCTTAGGGGTATAGATGGCTGGTGGGTCACTGTTGTTCGCTTTGTCATGTTGTTGACATCGCCTGCAGCTTGTAAATTCTGAGACCTCTTTTCCCATGGTTAGTTCCTCGTCTGTCCCGGCTTCTCCTCTAGGTCTGCTGTGCTTGGTGAGGGTCATGCCTTTCCAAATGTTGTCCCTGAGATGGTGCATGGGTGTTGTGTGAAGTTTGCCAGTGTGTTTGCTGATCTCATGTTTTTCACAGACATTGCCCCAGTGTTTCTGTAGCTCGAAGCTAAAGCTATTTACTGTGGCAACACACACACAAACCTCTGAGAAACTTCCGTTATTCTTAGGTCCAGCCCCCACAATGATGAACTTTTATTGCGTTTCTGACTGATTTTGGACAGAGATCTTTTCAGATCCTCACAGAAGTCTTCTTGCTCATCATCATGGATTACCTTGTTCAGAGCGTAGGCACCGACGGCATTGTCACTGCAATCCTTTATGTATTCCGGAGGTAAGACAATGAGTTGATTGTGGATGCTTTGAAGCGTCATGTTCAGGGCGGAGGCTCTGACGGCATTGTCACTGCAATCATTTATGTATTTCGGAGGTAAGACAATGAGTTGATTGTGGATACTTTGAAGCGTCATGTTCAGGGCAGAGGCTCTGACGGCATTGTCAAGATATCCTCTTTGTGTTTCAGGAGGTAAGTCTATGAGTTGATTGTTGATACCTTGAAGTAGGCTATCGACAATTCGGAGGAGCTTTACAATGCTAGCTTTTGGCAAAGGTGGATGTTTTGGAACGTTTTCGGGATTGCAGAGCAGTAAAAGGCCACAGCCTCTCCACTACTTTCAGCTGTAAATCTCGCTCCACAAAGGCCTGCGATACCTGTCTTGTCACAGCAGTGCAGCCTGGCGGGAGAGCAACGGGGTGTACTGGTCTGCTTGCCTCTGTCTAACAAGGTTCTGTATTCCATGCTCCAAGGTTCAGGCACGCCTTTATCCTCTCTTTCTTTGCATTGTTCCAACCACACAACTGGACACCCGGGATAGCGTGGCTACCTGCCTGCAACTGGACACCCGGGATAGCGTGGCTACCTTGCCTGCAAACTGACACCCGGGATAGCGTGGCTACCTGCCTGCAACTGGACACCCGGGATAGCGTGGCTACCTGCCTGCAACTGGACACCCGGGATAGCGTGGCTACCTGCCTGCAACTGGACACCCGGGATAGCGTGGCTACCTGCCTGCAACTGGACACCCGGGATAGCGTGGCTACCTGCCTGCTGCTGTTGCACGGCAATCATTGTTTAGAAATTATTTTATCACCCCTCTCCGTATGTGTGTATGTGTGTGTGTGTGTGTGTGTGTGTGTGTGTGTGTGTGTGTGTGTGTGTGCGTGCGTGCGTGCGTGCGTGCGTGTGTGTGTGTGTGTGTGTGTGTGTGTGTGTGTGTGTGTGTGTGTGTGTGTGTGTGTGTGTGTGTGCGCGCACCCCCTAACTGACGACAGCTGTTGTGTACCATGCCCCATGCTGGTTACTAGACTCATCGAGTACAAAGCTCCATACCACTGGCAATACGCGTTGTACACAAAGCTCCATACTACTGGCAATACGCGTTGTACACAAAGCTCAATACTACTGGCAATACGCGTTGTTGTAAAAGCTCCATACTACTGGCAATACGCGTTGTACACAAAGCTCCATACTACTGGCAATACGCGTTCTACACAAAGTTCCATACTACTGGCAATACGCGTTCTACACAAAGCTCGTGATGCTTACCATGGGCGTTGTGTACAGTCCCTTTTGCTGATGACAAAAGTAATTGTATGCAATTCACCCGACTGATGACAAAAGCGTTGTATACAAAATCCTTTCTGATGACAATACACCTAGTGCACAAAACCCATTTCTGATGACAATACACCTAGTGTACAAAACCCATTTCTAATGACAATACACCTAGTGTACAAAACCCATTTCTGATGGCAATATACCTAGTGTACAAAACCCATTTCTGGTGACAATACACCTTGTGTACAAAACCCATTTCTGATAACAATACACCTAGCGTACAAAACCCTTTTCTGATGGACAAAAAGAGTGTGTACAAAGCCCTTACGTATTACAGTAGGCATTGCATACACAATCTGTGTTGACGACAACAGGCTTTGTGAACAACCCCCTTCCCCCCTGCCTGGCCCCTGCTGATGACAGTGGCGCACGCACGCACGCTCGCACGCACACACACACACACACACACACACACACACACACACACACACACACACACACACACACACACACACACACGCATCGTCTGTTCTGACTAGCTGTTGTAAGTTGTAACTGCCAGTCAGTGCTGTTTTTACTAATCACTGATTCGTCTGTTCTGACTAGCTGTTGTAAGTTGTAGCTGCCAGTCAGTGTTGTTTTTACTCGTTAACGGTGTTGCAAACTCTTTCCCACGTGCCTCATAAGAAGACGAGACAGAACTGATACAGGCTGTGGCAACCAATAAACCAGCAGATATAGGTTGGTTGGTTGTTTGATTGTTTGTTTGCTTTTGTTTACCTTCACACAGTTCATCCATGAATGCACTTATTCATGTTGAATGTCCGATAGTGACTTTATACACCTTTGACAACAATGTCATCTGTCAAAGTTATACTCACTGTTAGACTCACTCTGTTTCTTGAAAATCGACGAACCAGAGAAGGTTTTCCATGGAACTCACGGGTTGCCTTTCCCATCCTCCCCCCCCCCCCTTCCTCTTTCACTCCACACTCCTCCCCCCCCCCATCTCCGCTTCGCCTCTTTCCTCCTCTTCCGACCAAGAGCATTCTGCATGATATTGCTTCAAGATTCAGCACAGGCTCAGTTTAGATCAACCACTGCCGCCGCCACCTCCTAAATCGTCAGATAATTCACACTGGACACAACACTTAAAACATTAAATGGCCTCTTCATTTTCTCAAGGAATCGGGGATATAATCCCTAATATTTCACGACAATTTAAGACATTGTCGATGGCATATGAACATTTCTAATGGTGTTTTATGAACATTTCTAATGATGCTTTATGCATGCAGCCACGTTGTCATGTTTACTTCATTTCACTTTGAAGCATTGAAAAAAAAAATCACTTTTTTAACCAACATATCTGTAAAATTTAGAAAAACATATATCTGTAAAATCCAGAAGGGCATGGGTTCGAATCCCAGTCATGGCTCATCCCAAGATGGGAAAAAAAAAAAAAAAAAGCAGAGGGACATCCGGAGTCATGAACGGGTGTGGCCCAACCCCAGGATTCACCGAAAGGGGGAGAGAATGATGAATCCATCGGTGCTCAACCAATCACGACTGCAAATCCCAAACGGACTACGAACATGGACCAAATGGAATATCCATGTGTCTGTGGAAAGCGTTTCGCTACCACCCGTGGCATGAAGATCCACAGAACAAAGATGGGATGTGTGAAGACTCATCTGAATGAGCAGCAGCGCACTGCATCAGCAGATAAGACGTCGGAAGACCAAGGCCAGGATTTAAACCACAGTGCCAAGGACATCCACGCTGTTGGTTCGGATGAGGAATTTGCACAGGCCCTCGATGCCAGGCGCCTGAAACTCAACCTGCCACGAGCAAACGAGACTGAAGATTGGGAGAAACTGGATGCAAAAAAATCGTCCAAAGACTCGATGCACTGATAGGGAAAAAAGCACCCTGGAACACAAACTAGCCACATATGGGGGGACATTGTGTATGCCACATGTAGAGACGCCTATGGAGCAAAAACTACCCAAAGAGAAAAAACACCTCCAAAGAAATCCAGACGCCAAGAAGAGATGGACAAGATCAGGGTCCAAAAGAAAAAAACTCAAGAAGCAAATGAAGACTGCTCTGCCAGCTGAAAAACAAGGCTTGGAAAAAAACTGGGAAAGACCTGAAAGCAAAACACAGCCCTCAGCAAAAGCGGAATCTGCGAGGAAGAGGAAGAGCAAAAAAGAAGAAGACACAAGAGCGTTTTCTTCAGAGAGACCTTCCAGTTTGCCAGAACTCTGTTCGAGCAGCCAAAATCTGGGACCCTAAGTGTGGACAAAGGAGTTCTTGAGCAGCATCTGAGAAAAATACTCTGACTCACAGAGCAAAGCACCACTCGACATTCAAGGTCTGGTGTGGCCAACCAACCCTGAGGAACAGTTCAATGACAAGCCTCCAACGTTGGCGGAAATCAAGAAGGTGGTCGACAAAGCCAGAGCCAAATCATCACCAGGGCCAAACGGAATACCTTACCAGCTGTACAAGAAATGTCCCAAGGTGCTGGAGTGGCTCCACAGGCTGCTGCGATCAGCTTGGAGAAATCAGAAGATCAGCGGCCAGTGGATGACGGCAGATGGTGTGTACATCCCCAAAGAGCAAAAAACTCAAGTGACATCAGCCAGTTCAGGCCAATATCACTACTGAACGTCGAAGGGAAAATCTTCTTCTCTCTGTCATGGCAGCAAGGCTGACCAAGTACCTCATGGAAAACAAGTACTTGGATGTGTCAGTCCAGAAAGGTGGCATTCCAGGCGTGGCTGGCTGTGTAGAGAACACGCCACAATGATCTGGGACGCAATCCAAAGAGCAAAAACAGAAAAAGAGAGACCTGGACGTAGTGTGGCTCGACCTGGCAAAACGCATATGGATCTGTACCCCATGAGATGATACAGTTGGCTCTTAAGATGTACCATGTGCCAAAGAACATCCGCGACATGCTCAAGAAGTACTTCAATGGCTTCTCAATGCGGTTCTCTACCAAGGAGTACACAACAGATTGGATCAACTTGGAAGTGGGCATTGCAATGGGCTGTGCCATTTCCCCAATACTGTTCGTGTTGGCAATGGAAGTCATCTTGAAAGCAGCAACAAGCAACGCAAGACAAACAGACCTTGGCGATGGATACAAGATGCCCCCTCAAGGCCTTCATGGATGACACTACAGTGATTTCATCCAGAGAAGACGAGACACGTCACGTGCTGGAGAGGCTGGACGACATAGTTGCCTCATCCAGAATGAAGTTCAAGCCAAAGAAATCACGGAGTCTCTCACTGAGGAAAGGAAAAGTGGCCGAATCTGTGGTCTTCAGTGTTGCCAACCAGACCATTCCAACAGTAACAGAAGAGCCAGTCAAGAGCCTTGGAAGATGGTATGATGATACGCTGAAAGACACACGAAGAGCAAAAGAAACCAAACAGATGTCGGAAGAAGGCTTGGAGACCATTGACCAGTGTGGGCTCCCTGGCAAATACAAGGTCTGGTGTCTGCAGTTCATGCTGATACCAAAGCTCCTATGGCCTCTGATGATATACGACATCTCTGCACCAGCATAGTGGAGGCAATGGAATCCAAAATCAACAAGTTCACAAGGAAATGGCTTGGTGTCCCACCCTGTCTGACTGACATAGCGCTATACTGTCGCCAAGCAAAGCTGAAACTACCACTGAAATCCATCCTGGAGGAATATAAAGCAGGGAAGATCAGACTTCAAAGCATGCTGGAGGACAGGAGACAAGGTGGTGAAGCAATCAAGCCCAGCTGAAGACAGGCAGAAAATGGAAAGTTCAAGAGGCGATGGATTCT
The DNA here is from genome assembly GCA_016801955.1 of Conus betulinus. Lineage (NCBI taxonomy): Eukaryota > Metazoa > Mollusca > Gastropoda > Neogastropoda > Conidae > Conus > Conus betulinus. The sequence goes on along the minus strand of JADBJO010002941.1, from coordinate 229,642 downwards.
GCAAAAGAAAGTCTCAAGATCAGAGAAATAACAGGACACACACAGACCAACAGACAAGGACTGGGGGTGACCAAAACTGAATGGTGGTCAAAGGCCAAAGGAAAAGCCAAAAGAGACATGATGATTCAGGAGATGAGAAAAGAAGAAGACCAAAAAAAAGACTCCAAAAAGCAGTCCAGCAGAGCCAGCAAGGGCAATGGACAACGGGAGAATGCACTCCAAAGAAGTCTCACTTGGAATGACATTTGGCACATGGCCCCTCTCAGGATCAGCTTCATTCTCAGATCTGCATATGACCTTCTGCCTTCAAATGCAAACCTGGTGAAGTGGGGGAAAAACAGACGATCCTTCATGCCCCCTTTGCCATGAAAAACAAACAGTGGAGCATGTCCTAAGCTCATGTAAAGTAGCCCTGGCTCAAGGAAGGTACACATGGAGGCACAACCAAGTGCTCAAAGAGATTGTACAAGTAGTCTGGGCTAGTACCAACACCACAAAAGGGAAAAAATCAGGACTCCAAAAGCACCCGCAACATTCTTCACGGCAGGAGGCAGCGAATCATGGCCAAGAACAACAGTGCCACTCGGAACATGCAGGCAGAGTCTGCTGGACGGGGCAGATGACTGGGAGTGCACAGCAGACCTCCCAGAATGGAATAGTCACCCAGAGATTATCATCAGCAAGAGTGGCATGAGACCAGACATAGTATTACACTCTCAGTCAACCAAGCAGCTGATCATGATCGAGCTCACGGTGCCATATGAGAACAGAATGGAGGCAGCTCAGATCTACAAGACTGAAAAGTATGCTGATCTGGCAAACAGCCTGAGGAGAGAAGGCTATCAGGTCAAAGTCCTCACTGCAGAAATTGGAGCTAGGGGGTTTGTGGGAACGTCTGCATACAGCCTCATGAAACAGCTCTCAGTTGCAGGGAGGGAAAAAAAAAAAACAAAGCCCTGAAAGCAATGGCAGAAGGCAGAGAGGTGTTCAAGTTGGATCTGGTCAAGGAGGAACAAAAGTGAACTTCATAAGGCTTAACTTTCCTACAAATATCAGGTGTCCCTGTGGCTCAGTGGTTAGTGCGAGTCATTAAGTGGAAATGAGCATGTCCAGAAGGGCATGGGTTCGAATCCCAGTCATGGCTCATCCCAAGGCTACAAACCCCATTGTTCACCCTCCCTTCCTTTTCCCCATTCCCCTCTCCCCTCACTATTTCCTCTCTCCAATGAGCAAGTTACTGTTCAAATTAACACAGGAGTTACTTTGAGTCTCCATTGAAGTTTGTACACAATATTAAGCAAGTGGAGTTCTTTTGATATCGCCATATCCACCTACAATTAATGTAGAGAAAATCATGCCTTTAGTCCAATGGTTTTATGAAATAGTTTATCAGTGTATACAGAGTACCACTTTTAGGCTCAGTCTGGAAGTCTGACTCGGCCCCAAAGACGTAACCCGTGTCTTGAATATTACTGATGTTGTAAAGGAAAAGGAGAAGGTCTAGAATACTGCCTTAAGGGATGTTCGTTGTCCACTGCTGGTGCAAAGGATTAAAAAGAACAAGCGCGAACTGCTTTCATGCTGGGCTGTGCTGGCAATGGTAGGAGCTAGCTGAAGACATGTGCTGTGCTGTGCTGGCAATGGTAGGAGCTAGCTGAAGACATGTGCTGTGCTGTGCTGTGCTGGCAATGGTAGGAGCTAGCTGAAGACATGTGTAGCTTGTGGGCTGGATGTTTGGGAGATCTTCAATTCAATTCAATTCAATTCAATTCAATTCAGTTCAGTCCACTTTATTGTCCATCTGAAATTCTTCTTCTGCTCCACATCATTTCACAAGTACATAAGACACTACAAAAGACATGATAAAACATTACATAAACGCCTGTGTTAGTGTATGTATTTATATATACATCAACACTCACACATCCCACCCACCCATCCCACACACATGCACCCCTCCCCCCTCCACACACACACGAAATAACATTAAATCCAAAATCCAAAGACATAAAAGATTACATAGATTACAAAACCAACAGACAAAAACACAAACTCATCCGCACCAACGCCCAAACACAAAAAATACACACACACACACACACACACACACACACACACACACACACACACACACACACACACACACACACACACACACACACACACGCACACACACACACACACTCGCACGCACACACACAGTCATAGTCACAGTAAAAGCATAATATTGCAAACTGATTTACTCATGTATGAGAGACAAGGTCGTGGCAGTCAATCACAGGTTTAGAGTTTAAAATGCCAATGGCGCTTGGTATAAAGGACTTTTTGAAGACATTTTTCTGTGCTCTGGGCATTCTGTAGTGTCTTCCTGATGGAAGTTTTTCAAAGTGGCGGTGGAGTGGGAGTGAGGGATCAGAGGTAATATTCACGGATTTCCTGATTACAGATGATAGATCGACACCACTGACATTACCTAATATGATAACGAATTATGCTCATTGTTCGTTATGCCACATTTATTACGCGTTCCAGTAGGAATTTATCTTTAACTTTCAACACCCTCTCATATACTAAAAGAAATACTCTCATACACACACACACACACACACACACACACACACACACACACACACACACACACACACACACACACACACACACACACACACAGAGAGTCACACACACACACACACACACACAGAGAGTCACACACACACAGTCACACACATACACACAAGCGCGCACGCACACACACACACACACACACACACACACACACACACACACACACACACACACACACACACACACACACACACACACACACACACACACACACACACACACACACACACACACACACAGAAGAATGAAGTGAACAAGAACAAGAACAAAAACTTTATTCTCTAGGCCACTAGCCCTTAGAAATAGGGTCAAAATATACAGAATGTTATGTACGTGGAATAAAGCAATTGTTACAGTAAATAATGATATCTGAAAATTACAACATAGTGGACTTAAAACCTTTCCTCGATTTCTCCTTTCAATTGGTTACAGTATTCCTTTGTCGGAGAGCATGAAAAATATGCATGGCAAGTTTTTCTTATCGTATCTACTGACCCCTTGCGAAGTGTATCGGTATACGGTTGTTTAATACCTTTCAGATATTTGTTTCTTATTTCATCATAAACAAGCAAAGTTTAGGTTTTCGCTAAATATTTTCCTAGATGAAGAAGGAAGGAATGAGAGAGAGAGAGAGAGAGAGAGAGAGAGAGAGAGAGAGAGCATGCAGAGAGAGAGAGAGAGAGATGCATGCAGAGCAGAGAGAGAGAGAGAGAGAGAGAGAGAGAGAGAGAGAGAGAGAGAGAGAGAGAGAGAGAGAGAGAGAAATGAGGTGGGAACAGGAAGAGTGGAGAGGACAAGGGTCTGAAGAGTGTAGGGGTAAGGAATTGTGGCTTGTGTTTGAAGACTGCACAGAGCGATCTGGCAGCATGGGGGAAGGGGGGAAGGGCTGGGGGAAGGGGGAGAGGGGAGGAGGCGAGGGAAGAAAGCGCACGTAAACACTGTGCGGACATATTCAGTCGTAGCAAAGAAAAGCAAAAGGAAAGCTGTTGCCCAGCTGTCATGGAACGCAATTTTCCACGGTTGCTGAACGAAATAGTTATCTCCCCCCCCCATCCCCTTCATGCCCGTCCCCTTTTCCCTTTCCATCCCTCCCCCTTCTCTTTCCATCCCCTTCTCTCTCTCCTCATCCTTCTCCTATTCCTCCTCCCCCCCTCCTTCTTTCTCAGGAACCCTAAGTTCTAATTCCCTCCTGACGTCGAATGGCAACCTCGGCCAGTAATAGCTGCCTGGTTTACCCGGGATGTTTTGGTCACATGATAACAAGTGCCAACCGTTCGTGCAGACGAAGTGAGAGGTTCCCGGATTCACAGATTATACCCCGTGCAGCCAACACAGCAGCAGCATACACGCCGCGCCAAGGAGCCGCAAGCTTGCCGCATGTCAAACCATCGTGGACGGCTGCGCATGTGCCGGGTTTCCTCTGACCTGAGCCAAACCGCGAGGGAAGCAGACACTGCAGCCACTTGGAGAGGTGAGCACGCTAAAGATGCAGCGCCGAGGTGGCCGGTGCAGTGAATACAAGAAGCAGCCAGCCTGGGTGATGATACGCTTGTCTGCTGGCTCACAAACTTCTTCTCGATTCTTCGGACGAAACATGACTGTGACTGTCTGTCTCAGTTGGTAAACTACACTGAAAGTTTGACGTCTTGGTTTTCAAACTCGCTGACAGATCCTGCAAAACCAGAAGTGTCAAATTACCAGTTCTATATTTCTTCAAATATGATCTTTCAGACGAAACAGTAACCTGGACAGTGTATTTGATTTGTGTGTCCACGTTCCTTACCCTTTCATCGTTTGTTTGTGGCGTTTTGCAGATTTCGAAGATGTGGGAATCTAAAAGACGGTTGATTGAAGTTGCACGGTTTCATTGTGAACATACGATGAAGAAGACATCAGTGAAATAGATAACGCTTTTGAAGGAAAAGTGGGCGGGGTGTGTGTGTGGTGGGTGGGCGAGTATTTCAATACAATATCACCAGCCTTCACATCAGTGCTCCTGCCCGACATCAGCGTGGACAGCAACCCTCTGACCTTGCTTTGGTGAATATGGCCACCGTTTGTGATCATTTGCGACTGAATCGACAGACACGATTAAGCACACTCCGATAATCATTATGACTGACTCGTTCAAATGACCCTTTCTCTCTTTTGTACAAGACCAGATGCAAACTTTGTTACAATGGCCTCTGCAACAACTGCAAGCTCTGTGTTTAAAAAGGTATCAAAGAATGGTACACAGTAAGCCGCTGGACGTGTAACGACCATGTCATTACAGCCAGAGTTGCTTAACTGGACGGGGAGAAGAGTGCAAACCACTTCCATCATGACGAACATTTCGATGGAATATGCCAACTTCTCATTCCCGTTTAGCAGAGAAGCAATATCTAGTGAACAAGCCGTGAGCTTTTGGCTGGGTAAGGTGGTCATCTTCATACTGGCCATACCAGGCATCGTGGGCAACATCCTTGCTTTTGCTGTCTGGCACCTGCAGACGACCTTCAATGCCACTGCCTTCTTGTTCAAATATCTTGCTGTGTGGGACACCGCCTTCCTGTTGTTCGTCATGCTCTATATTTCCTCCCAATGCCAAATGACCCGAGGCCCACTTGAGTGTTCAGTCCTGTACCACACGGGCAACTTGTTGCAGCAGCTGCTGTCTGTCAACGTCACCCTGCTGATCGCCATCAGCCGTTGGATCGCTGTCGTCTTTCCCTTGCGCGCGTCACGACTGCTGACGTCCAAGCGGATCTACGTGTCGTGCGTGGTGATACTGCTGTACTGCGGGGCTCTGGAAGCGGCCCAGGGAATCTTTGACGTGTACTACTCACGTGACATCAGAGGGTTTGTTGCCAAACGGGTGGTGGGACTGGCACTGCCCCTTCTGCTCCTGTGATCTTCAACCTCAGCAGCCTCCTGTGGGCCAACAGGCGTGCTTCAAGGCAACGCCTCAACACGTTACAGGGGACAGAGATGCGTGATGGAGTACCTCCAGAGAAAGACAAGTCCAATGACAAGAGAAGGTGCACCTCCCAAAGCAGTGAATCAACAGCAACTTCTGCACAAGAAAACCGCCTGAAATAGTTGCACTCGCTGCAAACGAAGTTACTCCCAAGGTCCAGAACATTGGCGAAGACCAACAGTTTCCACATCAACAACAGCAACAACATCAGCGGCAAGGACAAAGTGCAGGACAAAACGGGACAAAAGTCAAAGGTGAACAGCCGTGTTCACAACAGCCAACCAAAGAAGGGTCAACAACCCCAGAGACACCACATGGTCACCGCCGTGCTGCTGGTGTCACTGTGTTGTTTCATCGCCTACCCTGTTGGAAACAGCCTGCAAGTGTACACCCACTACATCCCACATCACTTCCTGATGACCAAACTCGTTGTCATCAACGTGGCTTACATCTTCCAGGTGCTCAACTCCGGCCTCAACGTCCTCATCTACTGGTTCTTCGTCTCCAGCTTCAGACAGTTGGCCGCCAAACTCTGGAGTCGACTTTGTGATTGTCTGCACTGTGGCCACAAGACTGACTGTCCCAGACAGTGACTTCAGTGAAGTGACCTTATTCAAAGCATGTCAGGCATTTCGTCTATGAGTGTGTGTGTGTGTGTGTGTGTGTGTGTGTGTGTGTGTGTGTGTGTGTGTGTGTGTGTATAGTGGTGGTGGTGTCAATAGATATCCACATTTTCTTGAAGGCATCCAAACTACGACCAAACAGACATTACAGGATAACAAAACTAGACAGAAAATGGCGGGAGTTAGGGGAGAGGTGTGAGTTACTACAGCAGAAAGACAAACTGATCTACAGGGAAAGGGAAAGAAGATGAGGGTAGGAGAGAGTTTGGCAAGAGTGCATCACAAACAAATAACCTCACAACGCCACAGCATGCCGCCATGATCAGCGGTTAGCGTTGTGGAATACCATCTGGAAGGTCGTGGATTCGACTCCCAACAGAACCATTTATATCTATGGGATTTTGGGACCCATGACCGGCTCATGCCCTGAGCTGAGCTGACTGTGTGCTTAACAGGGAAGAGTTGGGGTACTCAGTCCAGTTTCATCCACAGCACGTTGCGCCTTTGAGATTCTTGCTCGAATTTCCTCACAACACTGCAGGTGTGTGTGTATCTCCTTGACCTGGTAGACGCCAAAGATGTAGGCTAGGGTACAGCTTTGTCATGCAGTCTCAACACTGCAGGTGTGTGGTGTATCTCCTTGACCTGGTAGACGCCAAAGAAGTAGGCTAGGGTACAGCTTTGTCATGCAGTCTCAGGCTGGAATCAAGCTTCCATAACATCATCTCCATCATCCTCATCCTCAAAGATCTAAATGTAACAGGGTTCATCTTCATCCTCATGGTCAAATGTAACTCAACATCCTGCATCTAAATGTATCATCTTCATCATCTTCATCTCACTTGACCTGGTAGATCTTCATCATCAAAGATGTAGGCTAGGGTACAGCTTTGTCATACAGTCTCATCACTGCATCCTCACTGTATCTAAATGTACATCATCTTCATCATCCTCATCCTCACTGATCTAAATGGTACATCATCTCCATCATCCTCAACACTGCAGGTGTAAATGTGTCATCTCCATCATCTGGTCACGCCAAAGATGTAGGCTAAATGTACAGCATTGTCATGCAGTCTCAATCACACTGCTAAATGTAACATCATCTCCTTCCTCATCCTCACGCCAAAGATGTAGGCAGGGTCTCATCTCCTCATCCTGCAGTCTCAGGCTGGAATCAAGCTGGTCCATAACATCATCTTCATCATCCTCATCCTCACTGATCTAAATGTAACATCATCTTCATCATCCTCATCCTCACTGATCTAAATGTAACATCATCTCCATCATCCTCATCCTCACTGATCTAAATGTAACATCATCTCCATCATCCTCATCCTCACTGATCTAAATGTAACATCATCTTCATCATCCTCATCCTCACGCATCTAAATGTAACATCATCTTCATCATCCTCATCCTCACTGGTCTGCCTTAACATCTTCTTCATCATGACATCCTCACTGATCTAAATGTAACTCATCTACATCATCCTCATCCTGACAACAATGGTGATTCCATCATGTACAGTCTCCATAGTGACAGTCTCATCATAGTGACAACAATGAACAATGATGATCCTCACTCCATGTACTCTTACTACATAGTGACAACAATGTCTTACTCTCATACTCATAGTGACAACAATGATGACTCCCACTCCATGTACAGTCTTACTCATAGTGACAACAATGGTGATTCCCACTCCATGTACAGTCTTACTCATAGTGACAACAATGATGATTCCCACTCCATGTACAGTCTTACTCATAGTGACAACAATGATGACTCCCCACTCCATGTACAGTCTTACTCATAGTGACAACAATGGTGACTCCCACTCCATGTACAGTCTTACTCATAGTGACAACAATGATGACTCCCACTCCATGTACAGTCTTACTCATAGTGACAACAATGATGACTCCCACTCCATGTACAGTCTTACTCATAGTGACAACAATGATGACTCCCACTCCATGTACAGTCTTACTCATAGTGACAACAATGGTGACTCCCACTCCATGTACAGTCTTACTCATAGTGACAACAATGATGACTCCCACTCCATGTACAGTCTTACTCATAGTGACAACAATGATGACTCCCACTCCATGTACAGTCTTACTCATAGTGACAACAATGATGACTCCCACTCCATGTACAGTCTTACTCATAGTGACAACAATGATGACTCCCACTCCATGTACAGTCTTACTCATAGTGACAACAATGGTGACTCCCACTCCATGTACAGTCTTACTCATAGTGACAACAATGGTGACTCCCACTCCATGTCCAGTACAGTCTTACTCATAGTGACAACAATGTGACAACAATGATGACTCCCACTCCATGTACAGTCTTACTCATAGTGACAACAATGGTGACTCCCACTCCATGTACAGTCTTACTCATAGTGACAACAATGATGATTCCCACTCCATGTACAGTCTTACTCATAGTGACAACAATGATGACTCCCACTCCATGTACAGTCTTACTCATAGTGACAACAATGATGACTCCCACTCCATGTACAGTCTTACTCATAGTGACAACAATGATGATTCCCACTCCATGTACAGTCTTACTCATAGTGACAACAATGATGATTCCCACCCCATGTACAGGTGCCTGTGTTGAGCTGGTGGCGAGGTCGCCGGTACCGATGAATTCATGGGGACTGTCTCTGAACAGATGTGGTGCCGCAATCCAGAAGGAAACGCTTACTCACATACTCACACTGGCTCCATGACTAAAAAATACTGTCAGTAGTGGGTTTAGCAGGTGGTGTCCTGCCTGTGTTGACTCAGAACACGCACTGCTCAACATGAGCAAGTGACTCGGCAGCAGTGCAGCGTCTTCAGTGAGGTGCCTCATGGCGACTGAGAGGACTGCTCACGGTGATGGTGCCACCACGATGGGACAAGGACACGGACGGACTGCTCACTGTGAATGACCAGTGCCGGCCACGATGGGACAAGACGGGGTGTGAGTGAAACGCGGAGCTGGAATGAGCTGTGTGGGAGAGTTACCACTGAGTAGTATGGAAAATGAAACAGCAACACACACGCACACACACACACACACACACACACACACACACACACACACACACACACACACACACACACACACACACACACACACACACACACACACACACACACACACACACACACACACACTACACTACACTACACACACACACACACACACACACACACACACACACACACACACACACACACACACACACACACACACACACACACACACTACACTGCACTACACAACACAGACACAGACAGACAGACAGACAGACACACACACACACACACACACACACACACACACACACACACACACACACACACACACACACACACACACACACTACACTGCACTACACAACACACACACACACACACA
>JADBJO010002941.1:177500-190000 GCA_016801955.1 Conus betulinus | reverse complement strand
GCATGCAAGAATGTGCGTGCGTGCACACATACACACACATTACACACACACACACACACACACACACACACACACACACACACACACACACACACACAAGGCATGAAACACACTCACTCTCGCCCCCCCCAACACACACACACACACACACACACACACACAACACACCACACACACACACACACACACACACACACGCACGCACGCACGCACTCATAATATGTACGCAGACGTACGCACGCACGCACCACGCAGAGATAATATGTAAACAGACGTACGCGCACTCACGCTGAGAGAGAGAGAGAGAGAGAGAGAGAGAGAGAGAGAGAGAGAGAGAGAGAGAGAGAGAGAGAGAACAGAGGCAGAGACAGAGAGACAGAGACAGAAACAGAGAGAGAGAGAGAGAGACAGACAGACAGACAGACAGACAAACAGAACAGACAGTCAGAGACAGAGACAGAGACAGAAACACGTACGCACACACAACATGTTAACAATATTGACATGATCAAACATTCTATTCGAAATGCAGGGACAGTCGAAAACTAAACGTCGAATTTACACAGGCGCGCCCGCGCGCGCACACACACACACACACACAACACACACACACACACACACACACACACACACACACACACACGCGCACAGAGAGAGAGAGAGAGAGAGAGAGAGAGAGAGAGAGAGAGAGAGAGAGAGAGAGAGAGAAGAGAGAGAGAGAGAGAGAGGAGAGAGAGAGAGAGAGAGAGGAGAGGACAGACAGACAGACAGCAGACAGACAGACAGACAGACAAACTAGACAGACAAATAGACAGACAGACAGAGACAGACACGCGCACACGCAACTTGTAAACTACGGTTACACGATCAAACATGATGTCTAAGATGGCGGCAAGCGTTGAAAAGCTAAACGCTGAGCTTGTAGAAACATAGCATTCAAGCACAACCAAGACCCGAGTGACCACGTGAAGACCCCGGAGATGCCTTTATCAGCAAACTGCGGGCCTCTCAAGAACATAGCAGCAGCCAGCAGGGAAGTAGACACTTCACATGCCACACAGAACTGTCGGAGCAGGTTGCGCGGCAGGCAAAATAGAAAAAAAAAAAAAAAAAAAAAAAAAAAAAGAAGATGACATGCACTTCTTTTGCCTCGTGAACTTTCACCAACTCGTCTTTTGCCGTGTGCACTTTCGCCGAATGGACTTCCGCTGAGTGGACTTTTGCCGAGTGGACTTTTGCCCAGTGGACTTTCGCCGAAATTACTTTCGCCGAGTGAACTTATGCAGAGTACTTTTGCCGAATGACTTTCGCCGAGTGGAGTTTTGCTGAATGGACTCTCGCCGAGTGGACTTTGCGGAATGGACTTAAGCTGACTGACGTTCGCCGAAAGGACTTTTGCCGAGTGGATTTTTTTTCTGAATTGACTTTCGCCGAGTGGACTATTGCCAAATGACTTTTTCGCCGCTTGGACTTTCGCCGATTGGACTTTCGCCGAGTGGACTTTCATTGACTGGACCTTCACCGAGTGGACTTTCGCCGAGTGGACTTTCGCTGAGTGGACTTTCGCCTAGTTTACTTTCGCTGAGTGGACTTTCACTGGGTGGACTTTCGCCGAGTGGACATCGCCGACTAGACTTTAGCCGACTGGACCTTCGTCGAGTGGGCTTTCGCTGACTGGACTTTCGCTGAGTGGACTTTCGCTGAGTGGACTTTCGCTAAGTGGACTTTCGCCGAGTGGACTCTCGCCACAGGGCAGTGTGCTCATGAACGAATGTTCTGGAAACTTGGCCACAATCAGGACAAAAAGCAAAAATTAGGACGCATCAAATTACAGGAATTGTACGCTGACAGATGTACTCGGTATGCAAAACAGGGAACGAAATCATAGCAGTCATAAACGATCTACACTCATTCTAAACTTATTAAGCATGCGTAGAAGAATCTGTTGACAACGTCATATTACTTTATCCTGTAACGCACGTGAATAATTCATAAGGAAAGGCCCAATTTTTCAGGCAACAGCCTGCTACACATAGGGATATTTGCATAGAAGCAAGATCGCTGCTACATAGAGATATTGCTTAGAAACAAGATCACTGCTACACACAGAGATATTGCATAGAAACAAGATCACCGCTAAACATAGAGGTATTGCATAGAAACAAGATCACTGCTACACACAGAGATATTGCATAGAAACAAGATCACCGCTACACACAGAGATATTGTATAGAAACAAGATCACTGCTACACACAGATATATCGTTTATAAACAAGATCACTGCTACACACAGATATATCGTTTATAAACAAGATCACTGCTACGCACAAGGAAGACCGTTTACAGACTGCACGTTATGTACGTGACAATTTGTGTAGCAACCATTACCGACCGACGCATGCGTAGGCTGAGAGCTGGCGTTCGCTGAGAGGAAGACAGTTGCTGACTGAATCAAACGGTAAGGTTTAAGTCCATGCTATTTCATTGCAGGGGGAGGGGGGTGGAGGGGGGGAAGGGGGGGGGGGGGATTTTGCACTTTTACTGGCTGTCTACCAAGGGTCATAGAAAGAGAGCGGGAAGCAGACCGTCATCTTTCTCACTGCAGCTAGGAACTTAGCGTTCTGTTGGTAACAGCTGCCATGTTTGAAAAAAGCTGTAGAATTTGGCCGATTGGTCACATGACTTGATTCCAACCATACGCAGCCTTTCTTCTTTGTGGAAACTTACATGTTTTATTATGCTAAGAAGACCTGTTAACCTGTAAACACGCTCATACATTCTCTCTCTCTCTCTCTCTCTCTCTCTCTCTCTCTCTCTCACACACACACACACACACACACACACACACACACACACACAATCACACGTGCACACACACCACACACACACACACACACACACACACACAGAGGAGCAAGACCACCTTTTTGTTCTACAACTACAGCAGCACTTCACTGAGGCAATGTCAGAAGCAGAACAATAACACCAGGGCTGCCATAAACTGGGACCCTCGTTCCCAGTCTTTGCAACACTGGCATGGCCTCTGGGCCTTGCTACGCCTTGTGAGAAATGAGAGTCGTAAAAAGATCTTCGCAGAGAGAGAGAGAGAGAGAGAGAGAGAGAGAGAGAGGGAGGGAGAGAGAGAGAGAGACAGACAGACAGACCGACAATCAGAGAGAAAGAGAGAGAGAGAGAGACAACAGACGGACAGTCACAGTCACATTCGGCGAGAGAGAGTTCTGAACGATGCATGAGCAAGACATTGGCCCATGTCCTTGTGGACTGATGCAAAAACAATCACACATACTGGATAGATGGATGTCTTACTGTTTAAAATAGCTTAGTGTAAATAAACACACACACACACACACACACACACAAAATAGGGGGTGGTAAGCCTTCATATCTGCAGTGGTAGATGATTCTGCCTAACTGACAGTATGTGCTTGAGTGGGTGAATGGGGAATAAATAAATGCTTCTCAAAATGAACCTTCAGCAAGCTTATAGTCTCCAAAGAGGGAGACCATCTCCAATGGGGAGAAAGCTCACTAACATATAACTCCTGGTCAGATACCGGTATTTCGAAAACCTGATTGTTTCTCCTCAGTGACCGCGGAAAGTGGTAATTTGACTCCTCTGCCTTTTCGGTTTTAAGAAGAATGCTATACCAGAAAAGGCTGGTGTGCAATACCATAGTATGTTTGTTGAGTTTTCAAAAAACTAACTAAAGGTGCCACCTAAGAAGCAAAAGAAAATCATGAAAGCAAAAACAAGCTACATTTTCTTGTGAAAAGTAGAAAATATAAAAAGATAACCTCTTAAGACACAAGCTGAGGGCCAGTTCTTGGAATGAATCCGCAAGGGACTAAATTACAATGAAACAATAAATTCCAAGGATAAGTACCGAGAGCACCGTTCCAGCAACTTACAGAGCAGCTAGGTGTTGCAATGACTGCAAGAAATATTGAATTATAAACAAAGCTTGCTCTTATGTCTCAGATTGTAGAAATAGGGGGGTGGTAAGCCTTTCTGCCTAACTGACAGTATGTGCTTGAGTGGGTGAATGGGGAATAAATAAATGCTTCTCAAAATGAACCTTCAGCAAGCTTATAGTCTCCAAAGAGGGAGACCATCTCCAATGGGGAGAAAGCTCACTAACAAATAACTGTGCGTGCGTGCGTGCGTGCGTGTGTGTGTGTGTCTCTGTGAAGGCTGTAGTTCTGTGACGTCCCTCTGATGGAGGTGCAGGCTATTGATCGAACATTCATCCGTGTCTGTATTACATTGTGTGTGAAACTGTAGCATTTATTTGACTCCTTTTTTGTGGAGTCTGTCATTGTCTGTCTATCCTCGCCTGTCTGTCTGTTTGTCTGTCTGTATTACATTTTGTCTGTCCTTGTTAGCATTGTCTTTAACTCCTTTTGTCTGTCCTTGTCCCTGTCTCTGTCTGTCTGATTGTCAGTTTGTCTCCTTCTCCTTGCCTGTCTGTCTGTCTGTCTGTCTGATTGTCAGTTTGTCTGTCCTTCGCCCTGCCTGTCTATCTGTCTGTCTGATTGTCAGTTTGTCTGTCCTTCGCCCTGCCTGTCTATCTGTCTGTCTGATTGTCAGTTTGTCTGTCCTTGTCCCTGCCTGTCTATCTGTCTGTCTGATTGTCAGTTTGTCTGTCCTTGTCCCTGTCCCTGTCTATCTGTCTGTCTGATTGTCATTTTGTCTGTCCTTCGCCCTGCCTGTCTATCTGTCTGTCTGATTGTCAGTTTGTCTGTCCTTGTCCCTGTCTGTCTATCTGTCTGTCTGATTGTCCAGTTTGTCTGTCCCTTCGCCCTGCTGTCTATCTGTCTGATTGTCAGTTTGTCTGTCCTTCTCCTTGCCTGTCTATCTGTCTGTCTGTCTGTCTGTCTGCCTGCCTCTCTCTCTTTCCCTTCCTCTCTCTCTCTCTTCACTCTCTCCCTTCCTCTCTCTCTCTCTGTCTCTCTCCTCTCTCTCTGTCTCTCTCCTTTCTTTATCTCCCTTCCTCTCTCTCTTCCTCTCTTTTCTCTCTTTCTTGCTTCTCTCTCCTCTGTCTCTCTTTTTTTCCCTTCCTCTCTCTTTCTCTCTCGACCTTCCTATCTCTCTCTCAACTTTCTCCCTTCCTCTCTCTCTCCTCTCTCCGTCTCCCTTTCCTCTCTCTCTCTCTCTCTGTCTCTTCTCTCTCTCTCTGTCGCGCTGTCTCTCTCTCTCTCTGTCTCTCTGTGTGTCTGTGCTGTTCTGACGCTGCAGGTTGCGTGGTGCCAGACAAGGGCCATTTGTCGTACCGCTAGATTAGCCCCTTTCATCGATCTTCCATGGTCAGCGGCGAAGAAGGATCTGGTGGGAGGGAGAGGAGGGAGGAAAGAAGACAGACTCGGAAGAGCGGAAGGTGGGGTGGGGTGGGCAGGGTGGGGCTCTCTCTCTCTCTCAGGTCTCTCTCTTTCCTTTTTCTCTGGGGGGGGGGGGGGGTGGGGGGGGGGGTCGGGAAAGATAAAGAAAAAAGGATGGGGCGCTGAGGGTCAGATAGAAGAAAGAAAGTTGGTGCACTAGCTGGCAGATTGGGGCGGAGAGAGGGGGGATGGGGAGGCGGGTGGGATGGTGGTGAAACTATTAGGAATGGGGGAGTGGGGATGGGGGGGTGAACGGGTAGCTGGAGAGGACGTGGAGGGAAGAGGATGAGTCGATGTGGGGGTGAGTGGAATGTGCAATGGAATCGATGGGGCCTGATGAGGGAGTTGAGATGTGGAGAGAGAGAGAGAGAGGAGAGAGAGAGGAGAGAGAGAAGAGGAGAGAGAGAGAAGAGAGAGGAAGCTTAGGTGAGGGAGGGGGGGGAGTGGGGGTGGGGGCAGGAACCAGAGATCAGACGACGGAATCTGATCATATCCGGAGAGAGACCAGCCAGAGGGGGGAGAAGACGGAGGTGGGGGAGGTGGGTATTAGTAATGGTGGGGAGCTCGGGGAGTGGAAAGTAGGCGGGAGACCTAGACGACTAAGGGTAGTTGGGGTGAGTAATGTTGGTTGCAGGCGTGTCGGAGTTGAATGTAAACAGAACACAGACAACACACAAGACAACACACACACAACACAAAGAGACCCACACACACACACAGGACTGGACCAAGCACACACAACCAAACACACCGCACAGAGAGACAGATCCGAGAGAGAAGAGACAGCACGAGGGAGAGAAGACGGAGTTGGGGGACAGAGTAGAGAGAGAGGAGGAGAGAGGCGGGAGAGCAGGAGAGCGGAGAGAATTGAGGTTGAGGCCCGTGCGAACGCGTAATTAAACAGACCCAGAACACACAGGGCAACCACCCACCACACACACAACACGACCCACACACAGAGAGAGACGAGAGAAAACGAAAGAAGTCCCATATAGCGAGCTTTTTACATCAAGAAAACGACCTTCCCAAGCTGGCTTTAAATCATTACATAAAATGGAAAGACAAAGAACTGTTTACAAAAATTGTGTAAAATTTAGGAACTCTACAAATAGAAAGAGGAAATCGTTGTGGCGCAAGCAATGCAACAATAACTGCTTTGAGAGGAGAGAGAGAGAGAGAGAGAGAGGAGAGAGAGATTGAGAGAGAGAGAGAGAGAGGAAGAGAGGGAAAGAGAGAGAGAAGGGCAGACAGAACAGTGGGAAGACAGACAGACAGATAGCTGACAGAGGCAGAGACAGACAGATGGCAGAGAACAGACAGACAGACAGACAACACAAAATGAGAAGACCAGACAGTTACAGACAGACAGACAGACAGACAGACAGACAATGTGTACTAGAACCCTCAGTTTGTGAGAGAAAAGGAAGAACCAAACACAAAGAATTCGATATAATCAAACAAAAAGTGTAAAATGTAGATCTGGGGAAAAAAATCTAATTGTATATAAAACCAACGTGTACAAAGATATCATCACATTTAAGCATACTTACATGTAATCGTTTAATACAACATCAACATTTGAACTAATAACTAAACGTGAGAGAGAGAGCGAGAGAGAGAGATTTGAGAGAGAGAGAGAGAGAGAGAGAGAGAGAGAGAGAGAAGAGAGGTAGAAGCTAGCTAGAGGAGGAGAGAGAGAGAGAGAGAGAGAGAGAGGAGAGAGAGAGAGAGAGAGTGCTAGTTCAAAGATATGGATGTGCGAAACTAGCCTCAATTATCAGCGTGTGTATGACACAGGCAAGAAGACGAACAACTGGGTGTACTGTCAGTTACAGTACTTCCACAATTCACTGCATTGTCAGCTTTCTTGTTAAAAACAAATATAACTTGCTTACAGTCACATGGGCTGCAAAGAGACTCAACTTTCTGACAAGATGTTGCCTCCCTTTGTGGTCAGAGCGAAGTAACGAATAGATGATTGTGTACCAGCTTTAGGTTTTTCTCCCGCCGGGCCGTTTCGGTACAAGGGGATTTTTCCCTTGGAGTTAACATTAGTTCTGACTCCGATTCCCATACAGTCCTTCGAATAAGACTATATACCGAGGTTGCGTGTCTGAACGCACGCATAACGTCTTGCACACACGTTAAATCCTATCACCAACTTTCGGAAAAGGACAGTTTTGGGCGGTTGGTATGGATGACACGTTACACACAGCATACACCCTGCGTGAGAAATTGAAAGAAAGAAGGAAATATGGAAATTGAGTGAAAGACATGGACTGGATGACACCGGAAACGGCAGAATGAAGCGCCTGCGGGCAGCTCTTCCGTCGGCACTACCCAGGTAGGCAGCCCGTTGTGTACAGGAGAGCGTGGATTGTCAGCGCCGAGAACCTTTGGCAGGGCGCTTTAGAAATGTTTCGTTGTTATCGTTATTGTTATCATTAGCTGACATGGACAAACGTGATGCAAACATCTTTTGTCGTGAGATTCGTTTGTCGTGTTAACTGACGGAGTTATTTAAAATACCTCTTAACATTGGCCTTGCCTAGAATTTGGTCTCTGATTGAGGACAGGAGATATGTGAGTCCTGTCAAAAGACAGATGGATTTGTGACTGAGGACAGGAGATATGTGAGACAGACAGACATACAAACAGACAGACAGACTTTTCTTTTGCTTCTTAAGTGGCACCTTTGGTTGGTTTTTTGAATACTCAACAAACATACTACGGTATTGCACACCAGCCTTATTCTGGGATAGCATTCTTCTTAAAACCGAAAAGGCAGAGGGAGTCAAATTACCACTATCCGCGGTCACTGAGGAGAAACAATCAGGTTTCGAAATATCGGTATCTGACCAGGAGTTATAAGTTAGTGAGTTTCTCCCCATTGGAGAGTGTCTCTTCCTTGGAGACTATAAACTTACTGAAGACTCATTTGAGAAGCATTTATTATTACTACTCACCCTCTCAAGCACATACTGTTAGTTAGGCAGAATTAACTGCCACTGCAGATATGAATGCTTATCTCCCCCTATTTCTTCACTCTTAGACATAAGAGCAAGTTATATATATATATATATATATATATATATATATATATATATATATATATATATATATATACATATACATAATATATATATATATATATATATATACATATATACTCTCTCTCTCTCTCTCTCTCTCTCTATCTCTATATATATATATATATATAATATATATATACATAAATGCTAGGAGTCTATCTAATCATGTGGCACAGAGGAAGGAGAGGCGGGGAGGAATGGGGGAAGGGGGAAAGAAAGGATGAAGGAGGGGGAGATCGGGCGATATGCAGAAAACAAGGGGAAGCACTCACGGCGAAAAGGGAGGGGAAAGGATGGCATCACGGCAAAAAGCGAAGGAAAAGGTTTGCAGCATCGATGGCCATGAATCCTGCGTCACTGGGGAAGACTCTCTGACCACGGGGCAGAGGAATTTCTGGGCACCATACTACACCGACAAGTCGGAGGGCGGAAAGGAGTGTTTGGGGGTGGGGGAAGGAGTGGGGGAGGGAGGGACGAAGGGAAGGGAGGGGGGGGAAAAAAGAGGTCCAAGTGGCTTCTCCATCAAACTCACCTTGAGCTCTGCAACCACTGGTTGTTGTTCTCATTTGTTCTTTTGTTCTTCGTGTTTGATTGGTTGTTTGTTTCGGAGAGAGAGAGAGAGAGAGAGAGAGAGAGAGAGAGAGAGAGAGAGGAGGGAGAGAGAGGCGCTAGGAGAGGGATCACGATTGTGGCGAATTCCACTGGGAGAAGCAAGGATTACTACCTTCACAGTGGATCTGCATAGTATGGTTTGCAGGGAAAAGGGGCAGTTTTCTGCTGCCAGTTAGTTCCAAATGCAGCCGTTTTCTCCAAAAAGAAGAATAGACTTCTACACACACACATGCATGTGTGTGTGTGTGTGTGTGTGTGTGTGTGTGTGTGTGTGTGTGTGTGTGTGTGTGTGTGTGGATAGATAGATGGAGAACGATAGAGAGATAGACAGATAGATAGCTCGGTAGATAGATGGCTAGATAGATAGAAAGATGTGCATATCATATATAAATGTGTGTGTGCCATCAGAGAGAGAGAGAGAGAGAGAGAGAGAGAGAGAGAGAGAGAGAGAGAGAGAGAGAGAGAGAGAGAGAGAGAGAGAGAGAGAGAGAGAGAGAGAGAGAGAGAGAGTCAGACAGAAACAGAGAGCCACAGAGACAGAAAGAAAAGCAGAGAGACAGAGATAGAAACAGAGACACAGACACAGAGACAGAGACAAACATAAAGAGACACAAAAAAAGACACAAGGAGATAGAGACACAGAGAGTGAAAGTGCTACTGTGAGAAGCAGGCAAGTTGCACAGCGAGCCAGCTACTGTGAGAAGCAGGCAATTCGCACAGCGAGCCAGTTACTGTGAGAAGCAGGCAATTTGCACAGCGAGCCAGTTACTGTGAGAAGCAGGCAATTTGCACATCGAGCCAGTTACTGTGAGAAGCAGGCTATTTGCACATCGAGCCAGTTACTGTGAGAAGCAGGCAATTTGCACATCGAACCAGTTACTGTGAGAAGCAGGCAATTTGCACATCGAGCCAGTTACTGTGAGAAGCAGGCAATTTGCACAGCGAGCCAGTTACTGTGAGAAGCAGGCAATTTGCACAGCGAGCCAGCTACTGTGAGAAGCAGGCAATTCGCACAGCGAGCCAGCAGAATCTGGTCTACAGGACAAGTGGGTGATATGCTGTTTCCAGGAAGTTCTCCATTGGACCATGTCACTCTAGAACACGTAGGCTGTAACTCTCTCTCTCTCTAACTCTCTCTCTCTCTCTCTCTCTCTCTCTCTCTCTCTCTCTCTCTCTCTCTCTCTCTCTCTCTCTCTCTGCGCCCATGCTCCCCAATATGGTTGGTTTTTTGTATGGTGTGGTTTCTAGTGGTGTTGGTGGTAATGGTGAGTGTAGTGGTGATGGTGTGTGTGTGTGTGTGTGTGTGTGTGTGTGTGTGTGCGTGCGTGCGTGCGTGCGTGCGTGCGTGCGTGCGTGTGCGTGGTCAAACACGCAGTAAGGAGACAAGAAGAGAAAGAAGAATTTGAAATAGAGGGTGTGTGGGTAGGTGTGGCAGAGTGTGGAGGGGGAAAGGGGAGGTGGGTGTAAGGCAGAAAACGGGAGAGATGAAGAGAATACGTGTAAACACTCAAAGTCGGAAGGGAGGGGGAAGGGAGGGGGAAGGGAGGGGGGAAGGATGGCCAGATCGATGCACATGAACCACTGCATCCACAGAAAAAAGAAACGCTTGAAGATGGGGGAGAGGGGATTCTGCCTTCCATCCTGCTGATATCAGGGAGGCCGGGAGGGGGGGGGGGGGGGGGGGGGGGGGGGAGAGGGAAGGAGAGAAGGAGGTGGGGGTGGGGGTGGGGGGAGGAGAGGGAGGTCAAATGGCTTCTCAGTTTAATCACCGTGAGCTCTACTGCATGTTTTTTTTTCTCTGTATAATTGATTGTTTTTCAGGAGAGAGAGAGAGAGAGAGAGAGAGAGAGAGAGAGAGAGAGAGAGAGAGACAGACAGACAGACAGACAGACAGACAGACAGAGGGGGAGTGAGAGAGACCAAGACCGAGAGAGAGACAGAGAAAGAGAGGAGAGAGAGCGAGACAAAAAGTTAGAAAGAGAGAGACGCTGGCACTGATACTGACACTGACACTGTCACCTTTCATTGACATTGGCCAATAGCCTTTTTGTTAAGGGGGTTCAATGTCTGTTTTACGTAGAAAACAAGAACAACAACAGAAAAACTGCAAATTAGGTGTCTGCACAACTAAGAAAAATTACGAAAATATTTCCATTTCCAACATTCATTTGTGTTTCTTGTCTAAGTTCTAGTACAAAATTATTTTCACACAACAACCATTCCCATCACATGCGCACACTGATCCATCCTGTCTCCCATTGACTTGCACGCACGCATTTAAATCCTTTCCTCCCTTCTCCCCTTTCACGCATATTCTCTGTACAGATAATTTATCTGGCTTAATATTATGAGAACCATTCACTGGAACCATCAAACTTCAAGGTCAAATAAGTATTGTAAACAATAAAAAGAAATACAGTTGTGGTATCCCCTCGATGTTTTGAACTTTTATTCATTCAAAATTTTCTCCCGAGTGTCCACAGCTTTTGTTACATATTTTGCCAGCATCTTTAACAATGTTTTATCATTTTGTTTGCAAAATATTGTTAAGATTTCGACTCTCTGATATTGATGTTCAATAACTTGTTCCGGAGGGATCATTTCCGATTCAATATGTTAAATCAATCATCGGTCCTATCATTTCCGATTGAATGGCTAGATCAATCATCGTTCCTATCCACAAAAAGGGAGATTTAAACACTGCTGATAACTATCGAGCTGTAATACTGACAATTAAGTGTTGTCAGCAAAGTTTACACACACATCTTAAATGTGAGATTAAAATGTGGGCAGACTGGGAAGAGAAAATCATGGAGGAGCAGGCAGGATTACAGCACAACTGATCATATCTTAACGTCGTTCACTCTTGTACAAAAATATATGCTTAAAAATATAAAATGTATGTCGTTCTTGTTGATTTCAAAAAAAACTTTGATTCTGTAAATAGATATAATTTATGGAATTTTTTAACGAGAAAACGGAGTCAAGGGAAAGTTATACATGGCATTCCGTGGAATTTGGCATGTGCACGTGAGATATGTGTTCGTTCTGATTTGTTCAATTGCCCACGTGCAGTCAAGCAAGGTTTCCTTGTAAGCCCAAGTTTGTTTTCTTTTTTATCAATGAGTTTGCTTTAGAACTCTCAAGAAATGAAAAAAAAACATGGTATACAGATAAGTCCAGATGCTGTGGAGAGATTCTATTGTCTGTAATTCTGTTGTCTAGTACAGCAATAGGATTGTAAAACCAATTAAATGTTTTGAAACGGGAAGCTGATAAACTACAGTTAACAGTAACCAACCCGTGTTGAAACCAACATGGTTGTGTTTCGTAAAGGTAGATATTTAGCCAAGAATGAAGTTTGGTGGTATGGTAATTCTGAGGTTAAAGTAACCAAT
>JADBJO010002941.1:145000-162500 GCA_016801955.1 Conus betulinus | reverse complement strand
GTGAAGAAGGAGGGAGGTAAGGGAGGAAGAGGGGAGGGGGTTGGGATGCCAGGGTGGGGGTGTGTGCTTTTTTTCTAGGGAGGTCGACAATAGAGTCTGCATGATCAGGGAGGAAGAGGGAGGGGGGGTGGGATGCCAGGGTGGGGGAGTTTACTTTTTTTCTAGGGAGGTGGACATTAGAGTCAGCATGATCAACTCACAGGACTGTATCATTTTTCTCCTTTGACCTTCACGAGTGACAGAAGAGGGAGGGGGTTCAAGGTCAGCAAAAACACGACCAAAACGGGAGAGAGAGAGAGAGAGAGGGAGAGAGAGAGAGAGAGAGAGAGAGAGAGAGAGAGAGAGAGAGAGAGAGAGAGAGGACAGACAGACAGACAGACAGACAGACAGACAGACAGACAGACAGACAGACAGATACAGAGACAGAGACAGACAGACAGACAGATAGACAGACAGATAGATAGATAGATAGATAAACACCAAGAGAAACATACATACATAAACAACAGACAGACAGATAGACAGACAGAGAAAGAAACAGAAAAACAAGGAGTCAGATCTAGCACACAGAAATACCAACAAGCAGCGGTAGAGGATCTATGTTGAAGGGCAAGCTGATCGTAAGTTCAATGGGCCGTGTGGATTCTGTGACTCCCTTAATGTTTGACGGACAGGGAAGTCATCTGGTTAGTCAATGGGCCGTGTGGATTCTGTGACCCCCTAATGTTTGACGGACAGGGAAGTCGTCTGGTTAGTCAATGGGCCGTGTGGATTCTGTGACCCCCCTAATGTTTGACGGACATGGAAGTCGTCTGAGTAGTCAATGGGCCGTGTGGATTCTGAGACCCCCTACTGTTTGACGGACATGGAAGTCGCCTGGTTAGTCAATGGGCCGTGTTGATGTGTTGTCCTTCTAATGTTTGACGGACATGGAAGTCATCTGGTTAGTCAATGGGCCGTGTTGATGCTGTTGTCCTGCTCTAATGTTTGACGGACAGGGAAGTCATCTGGTTAGTCAATGGGCTGTCGTGTTGATGCTGTTGTCCTCCTAATGTTTGACGGACATGGAAGTCGCCTGGTTCTGATGGCCAGTTTCTGCTTCACTCAGCTCTGCAGGCCCCTGCTCTCTGTCTTTATCTCTCTGTCTCTGTCTCTGACTCTGTCTGTCTGCCTGTCTGCATTGTGTCAGCTTGCCAGTCTGTCTGTCTGCCTCTCTCGTGATGCGCGCGCGCACACACACACGCTCACACACACACACACACACACACAACACACACACACACACACACACACACACACACACACACACACACACACACACACACACACACACACACACACATGCACACACACACACACACACACACACACACACACATGCACGCACACATGCACACACACGCAGGATGCACACACGCAGAGAGAGAGAGAGAGAGAGAGAGAGAGAGAGAGAGAGGAGAGGAGAGGGGGGGAGATAGACAGCCAGAGAGAGAGGAGAGAGAGACAGACAGACAGACAAACAGACAGAGAGACAGATAGAAACAGAGACAGAGGGAGACAAAGACAGAGACAGACAGATAGACAGAGTGACGGGTAGACAGACATAAAAGAGAGATAGAGAAAGACAGAGAGAGACGGACAGACAGACAGACAGACAGACAGACAGACAGACAGACAAACAACAGTCAGATAGACAAAACAGACATACGCATCTATTGCCTATCCTATCACTATCTTCCCGAGCTCCCCCCCCCCCCCCCCCCCCCCCCCCCCCCCCCCCCCCCCAAACGCACCTTCCCCTTTTCTCCTCCTTCCAAAATCAAATATACCCGGGCAGATATTTTGAAAGGGGGGTGTCGCCGCTACCTGGACTCACAAGATGGAACGGTTCCGGAGGCGGGCCAGTCTGGGAGGGAAATAGCGATGCCGAATTCTGAATATTGGCAAATACTGTCAAATGACACTGCACGGTGATTGAGAATGTGCAGCGCTCTCTCTGTCTGTCTCTCTCTGTGTCTCTGTCTGTCTGTCTGTCTGTCTGTCTGTCTGTCTGTCTGTCTGTCTGTCTGTCTGTCCGTCCGTCTGTCTGTCTCTCTCTGTGTGTGTCTGTCTGTCTGTCTGTCTGTCTCTCTCTCTCTCTCTCTCTCTCTCTCTCTCTGTGTCTCTCTCTCTCTCTGCACGTGCACGCGTGCGTATGTGCGTGCATGTGTGTGCGCGCTTGTGTGCGCGTGCGTGTGTGACTGTGCGCGCCCACGCGCATGTGTGCGTATGTGCGTGCGTGCATGCGCGCGCGCGCGTGGTGTGTGTGTGTGTGTGCGTGCGTGCGTGCGTGCGTGCGTGCGTGCGTGCGTGCGGGCGTGCCTGCGTGCCTGCGTGTGTGACTACGCGCGCGCGCGCGCGGAGGTGTGGTGTGTGTGTGTGTGTGTGTGTGTGTGTGTGTGTGTGTGTGTGTGTGTGTGTGTGTGTGTGTGTGTGTGTGTGTGTGTGTGTAAAACATAATCCATGATATTAGCGCTTTGCTACGGTGACCTGTTTAAGACTGCTGTTTTCTAGCACAAAGTGCTAAACTGTATTCATTTCTACAAGATTGAGAAGTACACCAGTTTAGCCATAGGGTTAAAGTAAGTTCAAACATGAAACAATGTATAAAGAACATATATACTGACACAAATTAGGCGCAATTTCACGTAAGTAGCTTCACGTGTTGTATATATGTGTGAAAGACACAAAGTAGTGATCAAGTCAGTCCGAGGCTGGCCGCTTCTCTACATTTCTCTGTATCGTGAAAAGAGGAGGTGTTCTGATAATATGATTTCGAGTCCAGTAGGTACACTAGAACTTAGCTGGGGGGGGGGGGGGGGGGGGGGGGGGATGGGGTGTCCAGCAGAGAGAACACCTCTGGTGGGGGTGCTTGCGAAGTCCTTAGGGCTGCAGTTCCATCTCTGGTCCTCGCTCAGCTCTCAACTCTCACCAGCTGGTGTGAAGGTGGACAGGCACACAGATCTCTCTCTACTATGTGCTGACATCACCACCACTTGTTGACTACTGGTCCGGCACTTCTCCAAGTGGCCACGGAGTAGCATGGATTCTTGTTCCTGGGCTGGGACAGCTGTAGTGGAAGGCAGGATCCCAGGATCTGGACAGATTACAGAACCTGGTATGCAGATGAAAGGCTAGGAAGAGAGGATCTAAGGATCCGGGCAGATTACAGAACCTGGTGTGTAGATGAATGGCTAGGAAGAGGGGATCCCAGGATCTGGGCAGATTACAGAACCTGGTATGTAGGTGAATGGCTAGGAAGAGAGGATCCTAGGATCTGGGCAGATTACAGAATCTGGTATGTAGATGAATGGCTAGGAAGAGAGGATCCCAGGATCTGGGCAGATTACAGAATCTGGTATGTAGATGAATGGCAAGGAAGAAAGGATCCTAGGATCTGGGCAGATTACAGAACCTGGTATGCTGGTGAATGGCTAGGAAGAGAGGATCCCAGGATCTGGGCAGATTACAGAACCTGGTATGTTGGTGAGTGGCTAGGCTTCTGGCTAGACAAGCACTCACACTTACCCTCTGAACTTTCAGGAAAGTGCATGTTCTCAGCCGACAAAAAATCAGACTAACATAATTATCATATCACCTTTAATTTTCCGTCTTCACTTTACTTCCCGAATCTGGTTTTGTGTGACTCTTAATAAGTGGTGTGAGACAGTAAGAAACGGCTAGCAATGGAAGGAAATACCTATGAAGACAGTGAAATACTAACGGCTAGCAATGGAAGGAAATTACCTATGAAGATAGTGAAATACTAACGGCTAGCAATGGAAGGAAATTACCCATGAAGGCAGTGAAATACTAACGGCTAGCAATGGAAGGAAATTACCCATGAAGGCAGTGAAATACTAACGGCTAGCAATGGAAGGAAATTACCCATGAAGGCAGTGAAATACTAACGGCTAGCAATGGAAGGAAATTACCCATGAAGGCAGTGAAATACTAACGGCTAGCAATGGAAGGAAATTACCCATGAAGGTAGTAAAATACTCAGACGTTGTAGTTAGGTACTGGAGAACACTTAGTCCAAGAACAGATATCGATTAGAATCACCGACTAAAAAAGCATTTAGACAACCAGCGATTTTTATGTCTTTGACAGATTTTGTCTAAAGTTATCCTATCGTCATTAAGAGTGGTAGTGATCCTTTCTTTATTCCTTTTTTTTCAGTTTTTCAATCATCATCATCATCATCATCATCATCATCGTCATCATCATCATCATTATCATCATCATCATCATCAGTAGTAGTAGTAGTAGTAGTAGTAGTAGTAGTAGTAGTAGTAGTAGTAGTAGTAGTAGTAGTAGTAGTAGTCATTTCTATTACTATTATTATCATTATCATTATCAATGTTATCATTCTCATTACTATTTCAACTCAGATTATTTCCTCCCCAACAGCCTCGTGTTCATTCCACGCCCATCTTGCACCAAATTGACAAGGTAAGTGACTGCTTTCAACTTCCGCCAGCAGTCATATCACTTTTCAACAATTGACAAGCTAAGTGACTGCTTTCAACTTCCGCCTGTAGTCATCTCACTTTTCAACAACTGACAAGGTGAGTGACTGCTTTCAACTTCCGCCTGTAGTAGTTGTCTCACTTTTCAACAATTGACAAGGTAAGTGACTGCTTTCAACTTCCGCCAGCAGTCATCTCGCTTTTCAACCGATGGTATCCTGTTAAAATGTAAGGTATAAACACAATCAATGCATAGTTTTAAGAGTTAGAAACTAGATCCAACTTGTTTCCCTCTGGAATAATCAGCGAAAGTTGATACCCGTTCCCCTCTTTGGAACACACTGGTACTGAGTTACAAAACATTACGTATTGGTCTGTTTTCAGTCCTGTGGCCTATGGCAGATCCATGAAATTCTGGGCGTTTCTCTCTCTCTCTTTTTTAGAGGATAAAGCTCCCCCATCATTATCTGACGTCTGTCTGATTGAGAGCTCGTCAGAGGAAAATGAGATCCAAAGAAAAAATAATGATAGCATTAAGTCATCCGGTTTCAGGATGGAGACTTCTTAGCATGTGCAGTGTATTAATTATTATGGCATTGAGTCATCCTGTTTCCGGATGGACACTTAGATCCAAAGAAAACTAATGATAGGATTGAGTCCTCCGGTTTCAGGATGGAGACTTCTCAGCACGTGCAGTGTAGCATAAGATGCTAATTGTCCAGGTCCTGGAAGCTTTCAGACTCTCCTGTGACCTGTGGAGTGGGGTCACTCAACACATGCATTGCACGTGTGGCCTCATGCAACGAGTGAGGGAGTGTGGTGATCACCAGCATCCTTGCAGTGGCTTGCGTGGCCAAGGAAGAGCTCCAGCTGTTGACGAGCATACGGGCGCTATCAGTTGACAAGGACAACCTCCAGCTGTTGACGAACATTACAGCGCTATCAGCTGACAAGGACAACCTCCAGCTGTTGACGAATATTACGCGCTATCAGCTGACAGGGAAGCATGCGTCATTATCATCTGCGAAGCCGTGCGACACTTGCATCGATATTCTCCAAACTTTTTGTGGTCAGTCTTGCGTCTCATTGTCGTAACATTTGTCGTCAGTCATGCGTCTTATTGAAGTGACATTTGTCGTCAGTCATGCGTCTTATTGTTGTAACATTTGTCGTCAATCATGCCTCTTATTGTCGTGACATTTGTCGTCAGTCATGCGTCTTATTGTCGTGACATTTGTCGTCAGTCATGCGCTTATTGTCGTATTGTCGTCGTCAGATGCATCTTATTGTCGTCGTCGTCAGTCATGCGTCTTATTGTCATACCATTTGTCGTCAGTCATGCGTCTTATTGTCGTAACATTTGTCGTCAGTCATGCAACTTATGTGTCGTAACATTTGTCGTCAGTCATGCGTCTTATTGTCGTAACATTTGTCGTCAGTCATGCGTCTTATTGCCGTACCATTTGTCGTCAGTCATGCGTCTTATTGTCGTAACATTTGTCGTCAGTCATGCGTCTTATTGCCGTACCATTTGTCGTCAGTCATGCGTCTTATTGCCGTACCATTTGTCGTCAGTCATGCGTCTTATTGCCGTACCATTTGTCGTCAGTCATGCGTCTTATTGCCGTACCATTCTTATTGCGTCAGTCATGCGTCTTATTGCCGTACCATTTGTCGTCAGTCATGCGTCTTATTGTCGTACCATTTGTCGTCAGTCATGCGTCTTATTGCCGTACCATTTGTCGTCAGTCGTGCGTCTTATTGTCATGCTGGCATGCACCAAAGTCAGACAGAGGGAGGGAGGGAAGGGTGTGGGAGGAAGAGAAAAGGGTGAAGCTTGGGGTTTAACAATGATGAAAACAGCTAACGCTAAAGACAGTGTGTGTGCCTGTGTGCCTGTGTGTGTGTGTGTGTGTGTGTGTGTGTGTGTGTGTGTGTGTGTGTGTGTGTGTGTGTGTGTGTGAGAGTGTGTGTGTGAGTGTGAGAGAGAGAGAGAGAGAGAGAGAGAGAGAGAGAGAGAGAGAGAGAGAGAGAGAGAGAGAGGAGTGTAAGGTGATGGCTGTCAATGCCACTTCACACGCACACACACACTCTCTCTCTCTCTCTCTCTCTCTCTCTCTCTCTCTCTCACACACACACACACTCCCTCCCTCTCTTTCTCTCTCTCTCTCTCTCTCACACACACACACACACTCACACACACACACACTTACACAACACACACACACACATACGCGCGCGCGCGCGCGCGCGCGGGAGAGAGAGAGAGAGAGAGAGAGAGAGAGAGAGAGAGAGAGAGAGAGAGAGAGAGAGTGTATGGTGATAGCTGTCAAAGCTACTTCACGCGCACGCACACACACGTCACACACACACACACACACACACCGAGAGAGAGAGAGAGAGAGAAGAGAGCGAGAGAGAGAGAGAGAGAAGAGACAAGACAAATTCTTTATTTACAAGGATAATAGATAAGCACTAACGTGCTTTTCTTACATCCAGTCCTCGCCCTGAGTAGGGACTACAACATGCACACACACACACACACACACACACACAGACACACAGAGAGAGAGAGAGAGAGAGGAGGAGAGAGAGAGGGAGAGGGAGAGAGAGAGACAGAGAAACCCGCTCAATTTAAAGTGCTTTAGGACATATGATTGACTTCAAATTATGTGAACTTTAAATCATCAGATTATAGCTCAATTTCAATAGTTTTAGTTGCTCCCACATAAAGTTGAAATTAAGCAATCAATTCAAAATGTGGTAAATTTCCTTATGCAGAAGTTTTATCATTTGGGGTTAGATGGTTAAAAAAGTGCAGTTTATTTGCTTGACATTTGTAGCGTAAATATCCTATGGATGTAAAATGATTTGTACTCTGAGTAGCGTAAATATCCTATGGATGTAAAATGATTTGTACTCTGAGTAGCGTAAATATACTATGGATGTAAAATGATTTGTACTCTGATTAGTTACAGGGGAGAATAAAGAAGAAAGGTACACCCAGAAAAGCCACAATGGCCCAGACAACAACTGTCCTTAAATGCTGGACCAAAAAACAGGGTATTAAAAGGAGTAAGAAATACAAGGCTTCTGTTTTACCCTGTGCCTACGTGCGAGTGCACCTATTTCAGAATATGCGTCAGTGGATAATAGATCGATCGATTGACAAACAGATAGATATAGAGACATAAACATATAGAAACAGATATATATGTAATCATAAACAAAGCTTGCTCTTATGTCTCAGATTGTAGAAATAGGGGGGTGATAAGCCTTCATATCTGTAGTGGTAGATGATTCTGCCTAACTGACAGTATGTGCTTGAGCGGGTGAATGGGGAATAATAATTGCTTCTCAAAAAAATGAACCTTCTGCTAGCTTATAGTCTCCGAAGCAGGAGACAATGTCCAATGGGGAGAAAGCTCACTAACATATAACTCCTGGTCAGATATCGGTATTAACTCCTGGTCAGATATCGATATTTCGAAACCTGATTGTTTCTCCTCAGTGACCGCGGAAAGTGGTAATTTCACCCCTCTGCCTCTTCGGTTTTAAGAAGAATGCTATACCAGAAAAAGGCTGGTGTGCAATACTGTAGTATGTTTGTTGAGTTTTCAAAAAAAACAAACAAACAAAAAAAAAAACCAAAGCTGCCACCTAAGAAGCAAAAGAAAATCATGAAAGAGCAAAACAACGCTACATTTTCTTGTGAAAAATAGAAAATATAAAAAGATAACCTCTTAAGACACAAGTGCTGAGGGCCAGTTCTTGGAATGAATCCGCAAGGGACTAAATTACAATAAACTAATAAATTCCAAGGATAAGTATATATATTCCTTATGCTATACACATATTGGAAAATTTTTATTTCATTTTCTAGCAGCATAGGGTGGGTTTTTGCTGAACACATTCTACAGCAATTTATTGTCATCTTTGTCAAGATACTTCATAGCGGTTTTTTTTAGTTGGCCCACAAGACAGGAGAATTGGGCCGTCGCCAAGTCGAGTTACTCTCGATGTTTGAAGATGTATGATGACAGTTGGGCTTAAACAATATGATGAAAATGTAATGAATGTAGTTGCGGTAATTTTAAATTCAAGACCGCGTGGCTCGAAGGGAGACAGCGACCAATTCTCTCTCTCTCTCTCTCTCTCTCTCTCTCTCTCTCTCTCTCTCTCTCTCTCTGTATGTGTGTGTATGTTTGTGTGCACGCACACGCGTGCGCACACACGAACGCAGTGTGTGTGTGTGTGTGTGTGTGTGTGTGTGTGTGTGTGTGTGTGTGTGTGTGTGTGTGTGTGTGTGTGTGTGTGTGTGTGCGCGTGCGCGCGTTTTTGTGCTGGGCTGGGCTATTCGCCAAGTACTTAAAACTGTCAGGCGATTTGCGAGACGTTTCACTCGAGTCAAGAGCAGAACGCTCCAATCCCTTACTGTTACAAGTCCACCATGCCTAGGGTGCGGCATTATTAATGTCAGGCTTTGAAGGCTGGGTGCAGACAGTGGTACTGATCCTCCGCAGATACCAGCAAAAAGTTTTCTTTAGACTGACAACTGGCCACTGCCGACTGCGAACTAAGACTGGCCACACAGATGAATGTCCGAATGTCCGTGTGCCACTGGATGTTAGACCCCAGAGCACATCCTCCAACACTGTCCAGCCCATGATGTTCTACGGCGTCAAACCTGGCCAGAGGGTGCAGAACTGCAGATGCAGCTTTGGGGCAGCCGTCAGGAACCTCAAGAAGACTGCAGTTTTCATCATAGCGACTGGAGTAAAGATCTGACGGAGTGACAGAAAAAAAAAATCGACCGTAGAAGAAGATCTTGACCCTGTCCTTCCCCCCACCTTAACTGAACCTTCCCAGAACAGAATCGGGATCCCCGTTCAATACTGGGAGGACTGAAGATGGTGTTTCATTCCCAGAACAGAATAGCGATCCCTCTCTAACTTAATACAGGGAGGACTGAAGAGGGTATTTCATTCCCAGAACAGAATGGCGGTCCCCTCTTTAATACAGGGAGGACTGAAGAGGGTATTTCATTCCCACAACAGAATGGCGGTCCCTCTTTAATACAGGGAGGAGGACTGAACAGAGGGTATTTTTAATACATTCCCCCCACAACAGAATGGCGGTCCCTCTTTAATACAGGGAGGACTGAAGAGGGTATTTCATTCCCACAACAGAATCTGGGGAGGTATGCCCGTTTATAACTGGGAGGACTCCAGAGGGTATTTCAAGCGATCCAAATCCGACCCAACGTGTGGTTCAAACTCCACCACCACCATCAGTCACCTCCACAGTCGAACGCCCTGTCCATACTACTGCTCGCCCCAAACCTCCTTTCTTCCCTCTCTCCCCACCCCTTCTCTCGTTTCAATTGGCCTCCCCTCCACCCCACCCCCTTTCCCATCCCCCTCCACCCTCAGCCTATGGCTCCTGTTTTGTCTGTTTGTCAAACCTACATCAACAATGAAATTCCACTCAGGAGAGATTCGCTGTGATTCTGTTATGAGGGTGGAGAAGGATAGGGAGTTGGAGGAGAGGTGGGGGAGGGTGACAGTAGCAGGTTTGGAGGTGGGGGAAGGGTGTTGAGCGCGAGGACTAGAGTTGGGCTGGCTCAATGGAGAATCAAACCTACAAGTCCTGAAGCGTTGCCACAGCCAGGCGCTAACAGCGGCACTGTTTGCTGAGAGTTGGAGGCGGTTCAAATCTTTGTTTTGAGACAAACACAGCGCTCCTGCTACGGCTGTTGGGGAATGACGTCAGTTGACTGTGTCATGTGTGTGAATGGCTTTGGACCTTGAAGCGATGTGTGTGTGGTGTGTGTGTGTGTGTGTGTGTGTGTGTGTGTGTGTGTGTGTGTGTGTGTGTGTGTGTGTGTGTTCCTTCTTTAAATGTAATGTTTGTCCGTTAAGACTGACATCAGCAACTGTGAGCTCCTTTTGCAGGCAATGAGATCCTTTGCTCTGTGGTATGTGTATGTGTGTGTGTGTGTGTGTGTGCTGTGTGTGTGTGTGTGTGTGTGAGTTGAGTGAGTGTATGTGTGTGTGTTTGTGTGTGTTAGTGTGTGTGGTGAGTGCGCGCGCGCGCGCGTGGTGTGTGTGTGTGTGTGTTGTGCGTGTGTATTGTGTGTGTGTGTGTGCGTGCGTGTGTGTGTGTGTGTTTGTGTGTGTGTTGTGGTGTGTGTGTAGGTGGTTTGTAACGAGAGAGAGAGAGAAGAGAGAGAGGAAGATAGAGAGGAGAGAGATAGAGAGACAAAAGACAGACAGACAGACAGACAGACAGCACAGACAGACAAGACACAAACCACAACGATTCAAATGTCAACGCAGAACCTCCTAGATGGTTTACCTCATATAAATGGAGAGGAGAAGCCATTGCCCCTATATAAGGGGTTTCATGGAGAACATACAGAACAACATCAATATGAGAATTATATAAACAAACACCCAAGAAAACTGGGTGGACTACTCCTTCCCGAAGTTCAAGATTGATCTAAGCTGAAATGCCTTGATAAGTAAATTGAAATTTCTTATTATGTTTTCATTCTGAGATGCCATTAGCCAGGCTTAAACCGAAACTGACAGGGATCCTTGTAAAACTTATGTCTGGTACATATTGCGCTCTTAGACTGGATAATTTACACACAACATAAAACAAAATGACGTTCGTCCTCTTTTCCATTTTTGCATAATGGCACAAGTCAAATACTCTATACCAGTATATTTTACTGTAACGCATAGCGGTGTTCTGCTATGTCTGAAATTCCTATCCTAAATTTGGTCATTGTCAACTTCAAGTGTTTAGGAAAACTAAAAAAAAAAACAAATCCATTCGTAAATTAAGTTTGACATCGTGTACCGAACAAAAAGTCCTGATACATGGTAAATCTATCACTACGATTTTGACATGAAAGTCCCATTCCTGCCACCTGCAAGCAATTAATAATCTGTCAATTTAAATTCACATAGAAATGATCTGTCATTTTGCACGCCTTGGTTTTATCCAAACATAGCCATATCCAAATTGGATAATCACTTGCAACGGACATTTGAAGCCCATCATTTCTTTTGTCTCTTGCATCTAGGTCGTATAACAACATCATATAGGCTTTCCGAGGTAATCTGTGATCATTCATTTTTGTTACGTCACCAGTATCGGATACAGCTTCACACAGAATTCAAAGAGAGGAATCAAAAACTATGGGGGGTGCTCCCCATAGACACAGTCATTGGGTGTTCGCATTTCAACTTAAAAAAATTTCTTTATGCAAAGAGGTGCACTTTTTCACAATGGCGGGCTGCATCATCTAGTCCCCAAAGCTCTGCGCCCGTATAGAGCAATTGGGTTGAACCTGTGAATCAAAGAACCGGCAACAATAAATCTAAACTAGTTCTTTCAAAATATACAGTTTTTCCTCATAATGCAGAGCCGAGCTTTCTCCTTGCTTTACTAACCCAGGTCATTGCAAGCCAGTGTGAAACTGAGTTTTGTTGAAAAACAGTATACCTAAGTATTTATAAGCATTTACGACAGGCATAACAGACATATATTATATGCCCAATTTTTCTCTTGCTGCTAAGTACCACCTTTTTCTAAACACAATTATTATTTGCTTTTGCTTAAATTGCACTTTCAAATCAAGTGAAAAAGCTGCGCGTTGCAGACTGTTAACTGTGTCCTGCAAACCAATAACTGTTTCTGATAATAGTACAATATCATCTGCATAAACAAATAAAGAGCTCAAAATAATCATTTGTAAACATTGCACCATGCTTACCATTTTGAATTATTTCTATGGCAAGTTCATTAATAAACAAAGAAAATAAACAGGTACTGCCCAACACGATCACCTTGGCTTACACATAGGTGCACATGATGAAAATCAGTTAGTTTATGTCCACACCGTATCTTACTTTAACATTATTATACATACTTTTGATGCAATTGGTTAAATTACCATTTTATACCATTTTTAACTAAATTGAACCAAGAATTTTCCTATTAATGGAAGATCAAAAGCTTTCTCAAACTCATGAATGCAACTAGTAATTTTTTCTGTGTGAAAGAGAACTGTTTTTGTATGACCAGCTAACAAAGTAACATATGATCAATAGTTTTGAAAGATTTCATTTTTTGAATCCTGCTGGCTGATATTCTCCCGTAATGTTATTTTTCCTCAACCCACTCTTGTAAACGATGATTGAATACCTTTACTATAGATCTTGCTACTAATATTGCATAATGCAAATGCCCCTGTTATTGGTAGGGTCTGTTGACATCTCCTTTTTGTACAAGGGAAGCACATACTTTCTGTCCAACTGTCAGGAAATATACCTTTCTGAAACAAGCACCTTGAAATGTGACAAAGAAATCTACAACACAATCACCTGCATTTTTTAACAACTCTCCAATCACTCCATCCGGCCCAGCATGCTTTTCCTCATCTGTTATCTTTCTAATTGCTAAAACTAAAATCTTCTTCCTTTGATATTGGTCGGTTGAAATACACATTCATTTACCATCAACATTCAATTCGTCCTCGTCTGGTTCACTTTCTTTTTCCGAGTAAAGCTTTGAAGTGTTCAAAACCAGTTGTCCAAAGTGATATCATTGCTAATGTGGTTTCCGTTTACATGAAAGGGGTTATTTACATTTTCCCCCCAAAAGGGCTTTTGATCATTCACCGAGATAACAATTCGGGCTAAAACACGATTTGTGAAATCCTTCTCTTTGCGCTTTAAAATGATGTTATACTCCTCTACGTGCAGTACAAAAAGCGTTTCCGTCTTCAGAATATATCCTGTTTTGACGGGATATCTGTAAAGCTTTCTTAAATTTTCTTTGCTGCCGTCATTCATGATCATACCAGTCATCTAATTTATCATTACAGCACCAATTTTGAATCTGCCTATTCATGCATTCAGCACTTCGTTTTAATGCAGTCGTTAAATAGACCAAAGCTTCGTCAATATCAAAATCAATTAAACTTACAGCTGACTCTAACAGTCTACGAGATTCCTCAACTGCATTGAGTCCAATAACACCGGTGAATGCAGTATTGTGTTCCAGACTATCCTATTGGAATGTTTGTTCTCTTCTTGAGTTTCATATGGTCATGCTCGCTTCCGAAAAAGTTAAATGGTATTTCAAGTGGCATCATGATCGGAATGAAACATATCACAATATCCAAGTTCACAGCGAAAGATTCAAACATAGCAAACATATCACTCGACATTAAAAAGTAATCGTTACACTACTACCTGAATCTGAGATGTATGTGTAGCAACCATAGCGCGCATTACATGTCCCATTCAGAATACGTAAATCACAAATGTAGTTACATAAATTCCAACAAAAGTTTACCACCCGTAGCTATTCAAAGCACTTTGTCTTGAATTTCCTGTTGTGTGTTGATCGAACTACTTGTTTTAGATGACTTATTAACAAATTTTCACTGCATAAATCATTTAATATTTATTCTGCAGTTCGACTGTTGAAATCCCCTGACAATACTAAGTAAACATCATGAAATGCCACAGAACAATCTGCCAAGCTTCTTCCAAAGACTAATGCCATTGTTTACACATCCAGAAAAGAATAAAATGGGTGACCCTAGTCAGGCAGAACATAATGCAAGATGCACAATGAGAGAGAGAGAAAGGGAGCGTGTAGATTTAGATGTGTGTTGTGTTTGTGTGTGTGTGTGTGGTGTGTGTGTTGTGTGTGTGTGTGTGTGTGTGTGTGTGTGTGTGTGTGTGTGTGT
Organism: Conus betulinus; assembly: GCA_016801955.1. NCBI lineage: Eukaryota > Metazoa > Mollusca > Gastropoda > Neogastropoda > Conidae > Conus > Conus betulinus. The sequence continues at coordinate 148,217 of JADBJO010002941.1, read as the reverse complement.
GGTGTGTGTGGTGCGCGCTTACGCCTGTGCTCTGTAGTTTGTTCTGTGGTGTGTTGTGGTGTGTTGGTGTTGTGTTGTGTGTGTGTTGTGTGTGTGTTCGTGGGCGTGCGTGCGTGCGTGCGTGCGTGTGTGTATGTGTGTGTGTGTGTTGTGTGTGGTGTTGTGTGTGTGTGTGTGTGTGGCGTGCGCTATGTGCGTGCGCGCGCGCGCGTGCGCGCGCGTGTGTGTGTTGTATGTACCCAAAAGTTTTCAATCTTTGCTCTCCTCTCTCTCTCACTCTCTCTCCAAGTCCTTGCCTCCTCATCCCTCCCCGCCTCCCCCCTCTCTCGCAACTCTCTCTCCTCTCTCCTCTTCCCGCTCCAATCTCTCCACTCGACCCGGTCATCCCGCCACCGTGCCCCTTGCATTACACTCCTATAGGCCGTCTGTCACAATGTCTGTACCGTGCCCCTTGCATTACTCCTATAGGCCGTCTGTCACAATGTCTGTACCGTGCCCCTTGCATTACTCCTATAGGCCGTCTGTCACAATGTCTGTACCGTGCCCCTTGCCGTCTGTCCTAGAGGCCGTCTGTCACAATGTCTGTACCGTGCCCCTTGCATTACTCCTAGAGGCCGTCTGTCACAATGTCTGTACCGTGCCCCTTGCATTACTCCTAGAGGCCGTCTGTCACAATGTCTGTACCGTGCCCCTTGCATTACTCCTAGAGGCCGTCTGTCACAATGTATGTACCGTGCCCCTTGCATTACTCCTAGAGGCCGTCTGTCACAATGCCGTTCTTGCCCCTCACATAACCCTATTGGCCGTTCTTGATGGGGATAACCCTGAGTTAGCGTTCCTCCATTCAGAACATACAACAAGCGCCTAGTTCCTCTTTTCATTCACTGAACTCCGTGATCGATAATTGAGCTCGCAGAGATTTACTGAACGAGTGAATGAACGAATGAGTGATTGATTCTGGTTTTGAAGTGTGAACGATCTTTGCTGAGAGGTAAGAGCATATCCAGGAGAATATTGCTCGTTTCTCCTCCACTGAGGTAGATCGTCTGAACTTGGACCAGTTTTAAAACAGGCCCCCAAATCCATTGCAGCACTCTCTTTGTCCAAATGTTCACTTACTTGTGTCCAGAGCTTTGCGGACGTGAATGTTTAGTCCTTACGGATTGAAATGTTTGCTGACGAATTAAGAATGCAACGCTGCGCCATCAACCACACACTGATTTCCATCACAGAAGAAGTTGTCATGCTCATCACAAAAGGATTTCTGTTCCTGTTTCTTTCTCTTTTTTGATGGTTGCATCCCTTTGAGCAAAGCAAAACAGTTTACACATAATGTCGGTCATGTTTTGTCTTCATTTGAGAGCCTAAGGTCGCCAAGATACGCCTGACTCAACAACCAAGAATCTCGAAATTGAAGATCCTGCAATCAAAAACAAACAAAAACACCGATTGTCAACATTGCTTTGATCACGAGTGTAGACGATCCAGGGTGGAGATAAAAACATTCATTGCATCACGAATGTAGACGATCCAGGGTGGAGATAAAATAACGTTCATTGAATCACGAATGTAGACGATCTGGGGTGGTGGTGAAACAAGGTTCATTGAATGACAAAGGGCCCCGAGCCGTTCGTCCCCTCTCCCACTCTGTCCCACCAAGGACTGTGCGCATTCCCCAGCAGTTTGGCTTATTTCTGTTTTGTCTTTTGCTGTCGCATCCGTGCCATCTCAGTGGCATTGCACGCACGCCACTCATTTTGATCTCGCCCCTCCCCCTTCTGCCCCCCTCTTCCTCCCCCCCCCCCCCCCGCCGCCGTCCATAGCCGCAGCCCGGCCTGGCCTACCACAGCCCCGGCACGGGCAATACACGGGGAGCCGTCAATGTCAAGCCGTTAGGAGGCAACCCACCGGAGGAGACACTACGCTCTTGCCGAGTCACTTCAGGGTTGACGTCTGTTCTGATCCAACACACGCAGGATACCACCTACTAAGTCCCTTTCTGACGACAATAACTGCTCAGTCGAGGAGCCAGTGTGAGTGAGTCTCCCTCCGGAGGACGCCACCACGTCCATCCGGCGACAGACCCCATAAGTCTGCCGATACCGGTGACCTCGACAGAATCAAACCAAGGTCACAAACGCAGAGAGGCAACCAATCTGGGGACTGTACGAGAGCAGGGCATGAATGGCCACAGAATTTGAAATTTTGACTATGGTAATCGATGACGACGAGGACGATGAAGACAGTACTACGGATTTTCCATTCCGGTCTGAGACTGCATGACAAGGGCTGTACTCCTCGCTCACTTTCATAATATATCCCGCATCAGCCAGACCCTAGAGACAGATATCTACTGTGTTGGTCGGGAAATTTGAGCAACACTATCAGAGACACATCCATTCAGAAGTTGAAACTCGACTCCATGGTCCCAGTCGTCCCACCTGAGCCCGTAGCAAACTTAACTCCGGGCAGGAGCCGATCAGGGCACAAAAATCCCACAAATAAATGGCTTTGATAGGAATCAAACCCACGGCCTCATTGCCTGGAGCCCGCGATACTAACCATCTCGCCACGGCGGCTGTGGCAGCGATAGCAGGGAACTATCTCACTGCGAGGCAGTTAAGATGCCACGCACTGGAGGAGACTCTGCACGGCTGTCCAATCATTTCGGTCTGTGACATTCATTCACTCTGTAATTTACACGAGAACCAACGAGTAAACTCCTCACTAACGATCATGATGGTGCCTTGTGCAATACAACACCCAATAGCCATGGGCCCAGAGTGGGTGGGAGTCTGAACAGCATCACTTCCAACGTCACCACAACCCCAGTGCTCTGTGAATGCCAGACCATCCAACGTCACATCCAACGTCACCACAACCCCAGTGCTCTGTGAATGCCAGGCCATCCAAGATCAGAACATACCAACACCGCACCGAAGACATGACGGGGGAGAGGGGTGTATGGAGTGGGGGTGAGGGTGGGAGGGGTGCCGGGGGAGGGGCGGGGGTAAGGAACTGAAAAACGAAACCGAACGGCGGCCACCCCCTGGCCAGACCTGGAGAATTGTGAAACTTGAGACGTTGGGGGTGGGGTGGGGGAGGAGGGGGGGGGGGGGGTGGAGGGAGGGAGTAGGGGGAGGGGGTAAGGATTTGATCCCGAAGGTTCAGGAAGCTGATCATGAGAAAATTCTTCTGATGCGGTCTATGCACACAT
>JADBJO010002941.1:117500-132500 GCA_016801955.1 Conus betulinus | reverse complement strand
GTGTGTGTGTGTGTGTGTTGTCTGTTGTGTGTGTGTTGGTGTGTGTTGTGTGTGTGTGTTGTGTGTGTGTGCAAATGGCCAATATAAATCTATACCGATATCTCTATACACCTATCTATGTATCTATCTATCTATCTAGTACGATTATCTATCTTCAACGTGGATAGATATTTGGTGAGAGAGAGGCGGAGAGAGAGATGTGGGTGTTTGTGTGTGTGTGTGTGGGGTGTGTGTATGGTGTTGCGGGGGTGTGTCTGTGTGCGATGTAGTGTGTGTGTGTGTGTGTGTTGGTGTGTGTGTGTGTGTGTAGTGTGTGTAGAAATGAAGGTTTGTGTGTGTGTGTACACGCGCTGGCATGCAAGGAATTATTGAGTTGAGTGTGTTGCGTGTGGTGTGTGTGGTTTGTGTGTGTGTTTGTGTGTGTGGTGTGTTTGGTTGAGTGTGGGTTTGTGCATAGTGGCGCGGGGCGCGCGCGCGCGCGTGTGTGGTGTCTATGTGTTCGTGCGTTTTGTGTGTGTGTGTGTTTTTGTGTGTGTGTGTGTGTGTGTGTTTGTGTGTGTGTGTGTGGTGTGGGTGTGAATGTGTTTGTGTGTGTGGTGTGTGTGTGTGGTGCAAATGGGGCCAATATAAATCTATACCTATCTCGTCTATTATACCTAGCTATCTATCTATCCACTCATCTACCTATCTATCTATCTATCTTCATCTTGAGTGATCATATCTATCTAGGAGAGCTAGTGGTATCTATCTATAACGTGTGTGTGTATTGTGTGAGGTGGTGTGTGTGTGTGTGTGTTGTTGTTGTGGTTTGTGTGTGGGTGTGTGTGTTGTGTCCAGTGTGTTGTGTGGTGTGTGTTGCACAATGTGTATGTATGTCCTGTCTTCCTGTCGCCGGTGTGTGTTCTGTGTAATGGGTACTTGGTGTGTGTCCGTGGTGTGTCGCTCATCCTGTGTGTGTGTGGTGTGTGTCGACACAATTTCTCCGCCCTCCCTCTTTCTTCTTTGTCTGTCTTCTCTCCTGTCTCGTCAAAACTCTCAAAACTCCGCTCTGCGGTCTCCTCTCCGTCTGTCTGTCTTGTTTTGTCTCTCCCACTCTCGCTCCCTCCTCTCTCCTCTCTTTCCATCTCCCTCTCTCCTCCTCCGACCTCCTTTGCAAAAAAATCGGCTCCAGCCATCTTTCCCTCAATCTCAGCTCCCTCGTCTCATCTTCTCCTCCTTCTACCTGCGCTGCTCTGCTCTGCTGTGCTTGTTTCTTCTGGTCTGCTTTATAGTGCTAGTGAATGTGTGTGTGTGTGTGTGTGTGTGTGTTGTGAAGTGTGTGGTGTTGTGTGTGTTGTGTGGTGGCGCGCAGGCGCGTGCGGCACACTCGACACACACAATGGGCGAAAGCTGGTCTCTCCCTCTCTTGTTGTTGTGATGTCTCTGTATCCTCGCCTTCTGTCTAACCTTGTTGGTGGTGGTGGGTGGTGTGTGTATGTGGTGTGTGTGGTGTGTGTGTGTGTGTGTGTGTGTGTGTAGGGTGTGTGTGTGTGGTGTGGTAGGTGTGAAGTGTGCTTGTGTGGAGCGTGCCCCGTGAATATTTGTCGTGTTTAGAGCGTTACCAAAAACCAACATTGGCTCAGCCCTGGGATGACTTTCCCCACACGGTGCAGAGGGGAGAGAGGGAGGCAATTAGGGTGCAGGTGAAGGTAAACACACACTGTTGTTCTTGTCAGGACAGGTCTCCAGCTTGTAATGTCAAGGTTACCTCTCCCACATGTTCAACAACCCAGTGTGTGTGTGTGTGTGTGTGTGTGGTGTGTGTGTGTGTGTGTGTTTTGTGTGTGTGTGTGTGTGTGTGTGTGATTTTCTTTTTCTTCCACTTTGTTGACTACACTATGGTGTTTGTGTGGTCAGCGTAAATGACATGCGTCATATATGAGGAAACCATTGAAACAAAAGCTAATGAAGTGGAAAGGCTGAAAAAAAAAAATGATAGATAAAATGCCTCCTTTGAATTGGTTCAGTATTTGTTTGTGGTGTTTTTCTTTTCCTGCCTCATCTTTTATACCCATTCGATGGCATGTTTTGTTCGCCAATCATTCCATCTCCCTAATCACAAGACACACCCTGGCTTGTTTCTAGCATAGCCATGGCATTGGAAATTCATAGGGAGTGACAATTCCTCATCTCCCCAATCACAAACCACCCTGGCTTGTTCCATCATAGCCATGGCACTGGGCAATTCAGAGGGAGTGGTCAATATTACGTTGTCAGGAGGCAACTCACCAAAGAAGGCACTGCGCTGCCGCCTTGATCTTCAGCACGTGTTCACTGTTTGCCTGTTCTAATCCAACATATGCAGAATCCCAGCTAGTTTAATCTCCTTTTGTAGAGTACCACCACGTCCATCTACTGACAGTCCCCTAAACTTACCAAGAGCATAAACGTGGGGGGAAAAAGATTAAAAACTGGGGTAACCAGATGGCAGAACATGAAGGGCCACAGGATTTGAAACTTTGTTAATGCTGATCTGTGAGGATGAAGATGACCTTACAGAGTCCAGAGTGCTCACACTCTCCATGATAGGGCTGTACTCTGCGCCTACTTTCACAATATATCTTGGCATCAGCTAGACACAAGAAGACAGACAGCTGCAGTTTTAGTCAGCCAAATTTGAGCAAGACGCTTAGAAGCGCATCCATCATGTGGAGAAAACTCCACTGCATGGCCCATGTTTCCCTGGCTGAGCTCATGAAAAATTGAAGTCTGGGTTGGAGCCAGTCGAAATAAATGGCTATGATGCGAAATGAACCCCTGACCTTCCAACCTGAAATGTGCAACATTAACAACTGCCTCACAGTAACCTTTCTTTCTAATAACGTGTCTTACTGACAGACAGATAAATGAACAGACATGGGTTAAAACAAGATCTCCTTAGTTGAGGCTTGAGTGAAACAGATTGTAAGTAACATCAGAAAGCCTACTGGACTTGATGCTGATAAAGGTTTGTTAAACTGAATCGACACTGAATGCTGTAACACACCGACAAAATGATAAATTGAGGAGTATAGTTTTAAATGATTAATTCAATGTATAGCAGGGACTTTCGGCGCAATGCATATCAAGCTGTGATCTTTTGTGCACTAAATTAGTGGATGATCGACAACATAGTGTAAAAGTTCGGTTCGCTATCTCTATGTGTAATGTACGTAAAAACAATGACTCATCTATTGTTACTTTTCATCATTAGCCTGGGAATTGAGTGATCCAAAAATACCTCTGTCTGTCTGTCTGTCTGTCTATCTGTCTGTCTGTCTGTCTGTCTGTCTGTCTCTGTCTTCTTCTTCTTCTTCTTCTTCTCTTCTTCTTCTTCTCTTCTTCTTCTTCTTCACTCCTCTTCCTGCAACACTCCTCCTCCCCCTCTCTGATTTCTCTCTGTCTCTCTCTGTCTCTCTCTGTCTCTCTCTCTCTCTCTCTTCTCTCTCTCTCTCCTCTCTCCTCTCTCTCTCTCTCTCTCTTCCCTGCTCTCCCCTCCCTCCCTCCCTCCCCCCCCTCTCTCTCTCTCCTCTCCACTGTCTGTTTTGATGATCTTCTTTTCAAATTTTAATTTAACCATTATAATAACCCACAGAACTGTACAAAGTTTAAGTTCACCATTTCAATAACCAACAGAACTGTTATTCAGTCCCCTCTCCATTTCCTACCAGCATTCTCCAGTTATTACTTTTCTTTTTACTTTGTTTTACCTTTACTTTCTTTTCATTTTCGTTGTTTCTTAAAACAAATGGTTTTAAAAAAAAAAAGAACAACCTTGCCTTCCCTGCCTCCCAATTTCATGCGCGCACTAAACACATCAACACTCCTTCCAATCACCAACCGCGCTCGTCCATCTTTAGTGCCTCCAGCGGAGTCACCGCCCTTTGATCTCTGAGCCAGGAACTGTGGGCCGTTTCCACAGTCACCTTCCAGGCCAGCTTGCAAAATGGCGCCAGCCGCCGCCTCCCCCACTTGTGGCGAAATGTGCGCAGACCTTTCGGGCCCCTATCGATTCAGGGCGCAGGGCCTTTCGGGCCCCTATCGATTCAGGCTGCCTGGAGAATGTCAGGAGTCAAGTGGAGGCTATTCCCAAATCACAGCTTTTCTCCCCGAAAGCTCTGATGGCGGCACCTTCTTCAACGTCTCTGTGTGTCTGAGAGCTTGTTGTTCTTCAGTTTAAAAGTCTTGCCACTAAAAGTGATTAAGACTGAATGTATTTTTTGGTATAATTTAGGTATGTATGTCATTGAGTGTGTGTGATGATGAAATATAACGTTATACTAGCAATAAATTAAGTCCACCCCTACCCCATCCCCTTCTAGTCATTCCAGTGGGTGTGTGTTTGTTGTGTGTATTGTGTGTGTGCGTGTGTGTGTGTGTGTTTGTGTGTGTGTGCTGCGGATCGCGCAGCGGCGCACTCATGATGTGCGCGTGCGTGCGTACAGCATGTGGGTTTGTGTGGGTGTGGTGTGTGTGTGTTGTGTGGTGTGTGTGTGTGTGGTGTTGGCGCAGCGCGCACGCGGCGTGTGGCGCGTGCGTGCGTACATGTGTGTGTGTGTGTTCGTGTGTGTGTTGTGTGTGTGTGGGTGTGTGTGTGTGTGTGTGTGGTGTGTGTGTGGTGTGTGTGTGTTTCACACAGGAGAGAGAGAGAGGAAGGGGCAGCTACAGGGTAGGGGAAATGCCTGGAGAGCAAAATAGAAATTATAGGACTGAAATCTGACAAACAAGAAACCGGATACGAAGCAGATAGAGAGCGAGAGAGAGAGAAGAGAGCTGAGAGGGAGAGAGATAGATAGAGTAGAGAGAGAGAGAGGAGAGAGAGAGAGAGAGAGAGAGAGAACGACAATGACAATGCTTAATCGACAATTTATTAAACAACCATCGTAGCAAAGATAGTGCCGACGCACAGTTTACACACCTCCACTAATTGTTTGTGCCAAAACTCTGCCAACAATAGAAAATGCCGAGTCAAAAACAAGCGTTTCACTAACAGAAAAACCCAGTTGAAGAGCAGAGTATCTAATAACTAGAAACTGACTAAAAAGAACCATTGCAATCAAGCCAACAATAATCTCGCTTCAGCACAAGAAAACTAAACAGTCGTATTGCCTAATCATGATGACAGAGAGAGCGAGAGAGAGAGAGAGACGATTAGAGAGAGGAGACGAGAGATACTGGATGACGCATCGAGCAGTGCTGGACGATGGACGGAGTGTTCGTCGCGCCCATTCCCGCAATCCTTTATTCTACACACGGACCAAGATCAGCATTTGAGAGTTGAAACCCAAAGAAAAGACTAAGGGAAAGGCCGGGTTACAAAAAAAAACAACACAACAAACAGTAACAAAATAAAAACCCGCAAAGCTGCGAAATAAAAAAAAAATTGTCCTCACAAAACGAGTGCAACTAAAAAGAAAATCAAATAACCAGACAAGCCTGGGGTCGAAGCCAAGTCGCCGGATGTCGGGCGTCCCTTCCATCCCCATGACGAGACTCCTGCGCTTGCCCTTATACTGGATCTTTCAGCGCACAGGAGTAAAAAACTGGGGTACGACACTAGAACACACAACAGTCCCCCCACGTCCACAGCGCCACCACACTCAGCACACACATACTCCACAGAGAGGGGGAAAAGATTGAGATGGTCACTTGTCACGTTGTACACACACACACACACATACTCACACCACACACACCACACACACACACACCACCCACACCACCGACACACACAACACACATGCACCAACACACACTCACTTCCGAGAAAGACGGAGGAAGGGTGAGCCCCATTCAAGTGAGCACACACAGGAGGAGGGAAGACCACACCACACCAGGGGGAGCACGAAGGGGACCGGGGGACGGGGACAAAGGGGAACTCACACAGGGAGGGAACAGGGACAAGACCAGGGGGGGGGGAGGGGGGACACACACACACACACACACACACACAAGACACAAAGCACACAGGGACACCGAACATGATCACTTCAGCGGATAGAAAGAGAAGAGAGACTAGTGGGAGGAATGCCCTGAGATGTTAAGACAGACATAAACTACCACAAAGACTGAAAAGTAACAAGGATACTGAGTCATAGGCGACGCACAAGAGGGCATGACAGACAAGGGGCACAGGATAGACAGACAGACCCTGACGACAGACAGACAGTAAAAAACTACTCCTGAACATGTACTAAAACTGCTAATAGGAGTTATTAATAGCATTGCAAAGGCACACCGACCGCGGCCTATTCTGCAATGAGGTCAGAACAAAAGTAGAACCACACACCGCGCTCCGGTTGCATATACTGAAAATTTTAAAGAAAGAACCATTGCCAAACAAAATGTTCTTCCTGAAATTACTTTGCTCTTGTGTAATGACAAGCGCCGTTTTTTTTAGTGCTTTTTAAAAAATGAAACATAGCTACAGAGCGAGTTACAATTCTCTTTCATTTTGTTGCAGTAAAAGAAACAATGACAATTGATGAAAACTCTAGTATGAGGCAAAATGTATTTCTCTCCTAAAACTTAATAGGATGGAAAAACATTTTTAAAAAATTATGCATTTCGTCCTCAATTTGATTACAGAATATTCAGTTTTTGGAGTTCAGTGTATATCTGTGATGGACATTCACATCACTAATACCAAGTCCGAAATCTTACTGACACCTTGCCAAGTCGAAATTTAGGACACTGTAAACTTTAGGAACGTTAATCAGTTCTATATTTCTCAGGCTGCCATAAGGATTTTGAAGGACGATATGTGAATATCTGTCACTATTAAGTATTTTACTATCCCAATTTTTGTCTAGAACAGTCATATCATGCATTGTTTAACTTCACGAAAAAAACAGTTTTTTTTCACAATTCTCTCCACCATTTAACCAAACCAAAAAAACAGTCATAATTATCCAAACAATGTTTTATCGCAGATACCCAATTTGTTTGTACACACTCCGATTTCTGGTACATTCAAATAATTTTTGATTTTTCCATTCATATGTTTGTTTTGCTAGTCTAGCAAGTGACCAGCTTTTGCAATTTGTACCAGTAGCGCATTGATTTTTTATTGCACCATCTACATACAAAGAAGACAGAGAGATGTGATTTTATTTGACCCATAAATATCTACCCCTCTGGGACTTCAACGTTTGATCGGTCCGGAGGTGTTGAAATGTCAAAGAAACGTGTGAAAATGCAAAAAAAAAAGCATGAAGAGAGATAGACAGACCGACAAACAGACAGACAAACAGAGAGAGAGAGAGATAGAGAGAGGAGAGAGAGAGAGAGAGAGAGAGGAGAGAGAGGAGAGAGAGAGAGAGAGAGAGATGTCGTGCCTAATTCCTTCATGTTTAAAAAAGAAACTATTCCCAAAACTCTGGAAATGAGATCTGGGAGTAAAACGAACTTCCCAAAGCAAAACGAAAACAACACAACACAGAACACAACAGGAAAACCAAGAAGCAATTTAGGGCAAAAGTTGTGGAGGTGGCCAGCAATGGAACCTGGAACGAAGTGCTCCTTTATCTGTCCTGGGTAAGAGCCTGTCACCAGCCCTGCATGCATATCACTCTATCTGTCTGTTAGAGGAAAAGATCAAGTGCTTCGTTTGTATGGAGAAGCAAACACGCTCTCAGAGAAGAGAGGGAATGGGCTTGGTACAGCATGTCCTCTACCCTGGCTGTCTCTATAATAGACCCAGATACATGTATATTATTCAACCCGCTACACCAGAGAGGAGAGGAGACGCGAAGAGCCGGAGGTGGAGAAGAGATGGTCCTTGCTTAATAAGTGTGAGGGGGGAAAAGAGATTGGAGAGGTACGATGGAGATGACTTGTAAGCGAAGAGAGAGAGACCCAGAGACCAGAAGACAGAACAGATGCACAGAGGCAGAGAAGGAGGATTTAGGACTGAAGACAGCACGGACAGCCAGATTGAACTGGCTCTAATCGCTTTTACATGCATATAATGCCCAAGCTTGAAAACTGGCACGACTGAGAGATGTGACTGAGCGGGCTGAAGGAGCTGTGCTAGCGCGTAGAGGATGCGAGAAGGGACGGGAGCACGGGGGAGAGAGAGAGCAGGAGCAGCGGAATGGCTTAGGTTTACACCCAGAATATGCAATAAATTGGGAGCGAGAGGCGGCTGCGAGAGCGAGAAGGAAGAGCGAGGGATGATTTAGTTTCCCAAATAACAGGTGTAACTTGCAGAGAATCTTGGGGAGAGCGAGAGCGAGAGCGAGAGAGAAAGAGAGAGAGAGACGAGAGAGGAGAGAGAGACTGGAGAGATGAGAGAGGATGGAACTCCATTTACCAAATAAATTTATACACGATAACTTGTGGCGAGAGAAGAGAGGTGGGAGAGATCCGAGATGACTCGAATACATAGAGAGACGAGACAGAGAGATTTGAGAGAGACGACTGGAGAGAGTAGAGTAATGAGAGGGGGGGGCGGCTGGTTACGCCAGCAGAGAGACAGCCTAGAGGATCAGAGATTGCGTGGTCTTATAGGCGAGCGCTCGTGCTCCGCAGTGATGCTGAGATAATTAGCAACACCCACCAAGACCCTATTCGGGGGGTGAGTGTGCTTAAGCACCAAGCAAAAAGCACTACAGCTGGCGAGCTTGTACATGTAGCCAGGGATCGGTCCTTAGACGCCAGTGGGACTGGTATCTGTCCTGTGGGTAATGTGACTGGTCACAAGCACGAGGGGTTACCCTGTCATGTAGCCAGGGATAGTCCTTAGCGCAAGTGGGACTATTTATCTTCCCAAGAGGAATGGGCTGTCATAGCGAGGGGTTTGCCCTGTCATTGTGCGGCCAGGGATGGTCCTTGGGCGCGAGTTTGGACTATGTCTGTCATGGGGGAATGGGCTGTCATAGCGAGGGATTTGCCACCTGTCATGTTGGCCAGGGATGTTTTCTGAATTAGGCAGCTGGTGAGTTGCTGGAGAGATGTCTGTCCGAGGGGGGAAGGGGCTGAGTCACAGACGCGGGAGAGAGAGATCGAGAGAGGTGAGAGGAGAGGGTAGAGAGAAGCTTAGAGATGAGAGTTGAGTCTATTCGGACACAATGTATTGTAGCAGAACAAACCAGGGACAGTGAGAGCGAGATCAGACGTCCAGCTAGAGAGAGAGAGAGAGAGAGAGAGAGAGTGTGATGAGAGAGGAGAGAGAGAGGTGCGAGATGATGAGTGGAGAGGAGAATGTTAGCCAGAGATGATTCGAGAGACAGAGATTAAGAGAGAATAGAGAGATTGTTAGTGTTGGCGTGTCAGTTCAACGCAGTATATGTCTTAATAGTATTTCCGCCCAGTCTGTGATTCCATGATTTGTACAATTTTATGTGAAAACCGATTATCATTTTTCCCGAGTGAGGGCAATAAAAGTAGTGCACAACGTTTACATGTCCTGTTATGACAACTGGAATTCGATAATGTTACCAACTAACAATTCGAGGGTGCCCTCATATATGTCTTAAAAATTTCGAGGACATCATTTTAGAATCTGCCTGTTGCATTTTAAAAATTAAAAAAAAACAATTTTTTAATTATTATTATTTTTTTTGCATTTTGATGGAAATATGTTTGGCACGTACATTAAAATTGCCACAGTAGGAGCTTCTATTCTATAATGTCACGTCACTATAAATTGTCCACCTGCATTATTTCATTTCACAAATGTTTACACTTGCATTATATTATTCTGACCTAAGCACACCTGTAGATTGGAAGTATCAATATCTTACATTATTTGCAGCTGTAAGTGATTGATTGACCGTCCTTTCCTGCTAATGAGATGGACATCATCACTAGTTTGTTTTGTTCACTTTATAATGAAAGCTTGGACCGATCATTGTCCTGTTTTTGGTCAGTGGGACTCACTACTTTGTTTTGGTTACCCTATGGCTACCCCTTGAATGAGCAAACGATATCACATGTTTGGGTAACCCCATGGCTGCTCCTTGGATGAGCAACAATATCACATGTTACCCTATGGCTGCTCCCTGAATGAGCAACAATATCACATGTTACCCCATGGCTACCCCCTCAATGAGCAACAATATCACATGTTACCCCATGGCTGCCCCCTCAATGAGCAACAATATCACATGTCACCCTATGGCTGCCCCCTCAATGAGCAACAATATCACATGTTACCCTATGGCTGCCCCCTCAATGAGCAACAATATCACATGTTACCCTATGGCTGCCCCTCAATGAGCAACAATATCACATGTTACCCTAATGGCTGCCCCCTCAATGAGCAACAATATCACACCCTATGTTACCCTGTTTACCCTATGGCTGCCCCTTGAATGTGCAAACAATATCACCTATTCACAAAATTCCACATTGGCCAGTCTTCAGAGTGCCCATGGGGTACAGCCTCAATGACTGTGGAGCACTTCCTGCAGGACTGTCCCACACATCAAACGCTAAGAGCCGAGACCTGGCCTGCTGACATACAGACGAGGCAAAAGCTTATTGAATCTCTGGAGGGCCTCTGCCGTTCAGCAGCCTTCGTCAGTGCCACTGAGGCTCCTGTCTGAGTGTACGAAGAAGAAGAAGAAGAAGAAGAAGAAGAAGAAGATATACCGCAGACTGAGCCAGACAGTTTAATGCAAAAGTATTTGAAAGTAGGCCATGTGCCGCATTTTCCATTTGTTGTGCAGACTGCGGTGTTGAACATGCATGTCTGTGTGTTGAACATGCATGTCTGCGGTGTTGAACATGCATGTCTGTGGTGTTGAACATGCATGTCTGTGTGTTGAACATGCATGTCTTTCGGGGTTCCTTTGATTCATGTCACCACTCGTGTTGTGGTTCCTGCTGTCTCTACAAAATGGTCATTTTGAGCGTGTCGTGACAGACGGCTGAAAATGTAGCATTCTGCACTTTCATGTCGCCCCTCGTGTTTTGGTTCCCGCTGTCTCTACAAAAATGGTCATTTTAAGCGTGTAGTGATAGAGGGCTGAAAATGTAGCATTCTGCCACTTTCGCATTCTTTCCTTTTACTGTTTCTTGTTGTGGCACTACTTTTTTATTGCCATGTGAGGTCTGTTTGAGCTTAGATAAGCGATTCATTGATGCAGTATATCGTGTGTGTGTCATGTGCGGTCATGCTTACATTCCAAGCGGTGGTGTGGTGGTAGATGGTATGTTCTCATCCGTCTCCCTGGGATGAATCTTACATTCTCAAAAGTCAACAGTTCTGAAATGGCAGGCTGGGACGATGATTTATTTTCAGCGTTCTTATTTCAGTCGTCACCTATTGGCATCAACAGTATACGCATTCATCTCACTTCAGTCTTCCGCTTGAAGTGCGGAAAAGCGGACACTTAGAATCCAGACACAAAAGTGGAACCATACCTGCCGCAGAAAAAAAAAAAAAAAAAATCGGGGGTGAGCTCCTCGACGTCCGCGTGCTGACATCCCCCAAATATAGAGCACCGCGTGGATCAGATCTCCTAGACATGAACCATCCCCACTCTGAGTAGCATTCAGTTCTCTGGGCTTGGTGGATGTTGAGGAGCATGTCCTGGGATGATCGCCACTTTTTTTTTCCCCAATTTTTCCTTCCCCTGGGAAGTCCATTTCCTCTTCACCTCATAAAATCCCAGAGGATCAGTTCAGCAGTCCTCATCATCCACAGGTGGTCGTCCCTCGATCTAGGATGCCAATCATCTCACTGTGCGCTTCAGAGGTCACTCCCAGTCTCCGGGAGATCTACTGGATGTCAGAGGTCACTCCCAGTCTCCGGGAGATCTACTGGATGTCAGAGGTCACTCCCAGTCTCCGGGAGATCCACTGGATGTCAGAGGTCACTTCCAGTCCCTGGGAGATCCACTGGATGTCAGAGGTCACTTCCTGTCTGCGCCTGTCTGTAAGGTCAGCTGTCGTTCTGATCCTGTTGCTCCTGAGCGTCAGAGGGGATTGTCGTTAGGATGTCTGTAGCATCAGAGGGGATTGTCGTTAGGATGTCTGTAGCATCAGAGGGGATTGTCGTTAGGATGTCTGTAGCATCAGAGGGGATTGTCGTTCGGATGTCTGTAGCATTTAGAGGGGATTGTCGTTAGAATGTCTGTAGCATTTAGAGGGAACTGTCGTTAGTTAGGATGTCTGCAGCATTTAGAGGGGATTGTCGTTAGGATGTCTGCAGCATTTAGAGGGGATTGTCGTTAGGATGTCTGTAGCATTAGAGGGAACTGTCGTTAGGATGTCTGCAGCATTTAGAGGGGATTGTCGTTAGGATGTCTGCAGCATTTAGAGGGGATTGTCGTTAGGATGTCTGTAGCATTTAGAGGGGATTGTCGCTAGGATGTCTGTAGCATTTAGAGGGGATTGTCGTTAGGATGTCTGTAGCATTTAGAGGGGATTGTCGTTAGGATGTCTGTAGCATTTAGAGGGGATTGTCGTTAGGATGTCTGTAGCATTTAGAGGGGATTGTCGTTAGGATGTCTGTCTGGTCCAACATTCTCCCCGTTGAACTGCACGGCCGATGGGTTGGGGTGGGGGTGGGGTGATGGGTTGGGGTGATGGGTTGGGGTGTGGTGGGTTGGGGTGGTATCGATGTCTTTGGCCCATTCTGTCAGCAGTTTGGTGTGCTGTTTCAAGACCTGAGTGATTCCATGGATGTGACGTAATGCTTCTGTTTAGAATGTTTACAGTGTTTACAATCTAATCAACCTCTGTCACGCTGTTATAACCGGAGCGTTCTTTCACACCAAAGAAAAAAGAGGTCGTGTTCTCTAGTGTCAAGTCCCACTGCTCACATCTTACTTGCTAAAAATCGACGGTTTAAAAAAAAAATGTCCCTGTCTTTCGGAAAATCTCGGATTTTCTTTCTCGTTTCTTGTACACACCACTCTACCCTGCCAATATATGAAGATGTGCGTCTGAATGTATGGTCTACATTAGTCTGAATGTATGGTCTAAATTCATCTGAATGTATGGTCTAAATACGTCTGAATGTATGGTCTAAATTCGTCTGATGTACGTCTACATTAGTCTGAATGTATGGTCTAAATTCGTCTGAATGTGTGGTCAAAATTCGTCTGAATGTATGGTCTAAATTCGTCTGAATGTATGGTCTCAATTCGTTTGAATGTATGGTCAAAATTCGTCTGAATGTATGGTCTACACTCGTCAAGTGCTCTGCCATTATTCTGCTAATGGCAGCAGCATATGAGCACATTATCTCCATCTTGTGCGTCATTTGTAAGATCTTCCAATCTATTGTCTGAATAATGGAATAAGAATTGTCCTGGGACCACGGGCTCGATTCCAGGATTATGCAGATGAAAACCTGAACCAAAAACAAAGCAGTACAATGCTGCCACGCTTGCACAGACAATACATGTTCTAAATTCATGACTCGTCATCTCGGCCGCTGTTGTCCATCTTTTTTTTTTTTTTTTTTCGTTTACACCCTAGCATCCAGTGATACAGGAAAAAATAAGTCGCATTTTTTTGCACGACGGGTCCTTGGCTGACAGTGACACAATGACGATCCCTTCTTTAGATCAACGTGTTGGGTGTTTGTGTTTATGATGGTGTCCTGCTACGAAGAGAGTACATCGACTCACTGGACGTGACAAACGATACAGCAATGTGTACAAATGGCTGTCACCAACAGCGCTCAGTTGTTACTCAGAGAGAGAGAGAGAGAGAGAGAGAGAGAGAGAGAGAGAGAGAGAGAGAGAGACGATAGAGATCATTCTGGAAAGTAGAAAGAGGGAGGCTGCGCGCGATCCCATGCTGGTTCTCTGGGGACGGATCAAAGAACACTCGGCGCATCTCTGTCTGTCGGTCTCTCTGTCTCGGGTCTCTCTGTCTTCTCTCTCTCTCTCTCTCTCTCTCTCTCTCTCTCTCTCTCTGTCTCTCTCTCTCTCTCTCTCTCTCTCTCTCTCTGTCTCTCTCTCTCTCTCTCTCTCTCTCTCTGTGTGTGTGTGTGGTGTGTGTGTGTGTGTGGTGTGTGTGTGTGTGTGTGTGTGTGTGTGTGTGGTGCTTTTGTGCGTCTGCCTGCTTTTGTGCGCGTCTGTGTGTAGATCTACAATGTGTGTGTTGTGTGTGTGTGTGTGTGTGTGTGTGTGTGTGTGTGTGTGTGTGTGTGTGTGTGTGTGTGTGGTGTGCGTGTGTGTGTGCGCCCGCGCGCGCTTGAGTGCGTGCGTGCGTGCGTGTGCATGTGTATGAGTGTGTGTATGTGGTTCTGTCCGTCTGTCTGTTGTGTGTGTGTGTGTGTGTGTGTGTGTGTGTGTGTGTGTGTGTGTGTGTGTGTGTGTGCGCGCGTGCGTGCGTGTGTGTGTGTGTGTGTGTGTGTGTGTGTGTGTGTGTGTGTGGTGTGTGTGTGTGTGTGTGTGTGTGTGTGTGTGTGTGTGTGTAAAAACATGCAATTTCTCCGGAAAGGAGGAAGGGGGGTGGGGATGGAGTTGGGTTGCAGGAAGATGCTAGCTTGGGAGCAGCCCTTTCTCTGGAAGGCGATCAAAGACATCCAGCGGTGGGGGTCTACTGCTTGGCCACCTAGCGGCCCTGGAGCCGGGCTGCTTGTCGCCCCTGCCCGTAGTGCGGTGTTTCTAGCTTGGCTTGGCTTTCTTTCGTTTCGGACTGGCGCACCTCTTCTCTTTCTTTGCTTTGGGATGTGTCAGTTTTCTGTTGCTTTTCTTTGTTTGGGGATTGGGGGATTCGGGGTCTTGTTTGCTGGATCTCAGCAACAGGGGTGATGGCATCTGGCAGAAAAGCATGGGGGGAGGGGGGGGGGGGGGGGGGGGGGGGGGGGGATTAAAGACATTGTCTTTCTCTGCTGTCTGCCTGTCTTTCTGTCTTTTTACCAGTCTGCTTCTAGCACACACACACACACACACACACACACACACACACACACACACACACACACACACACACACACACACACACACACACACACACACACACACACACACACACACACCACACACACACACACACACACACACACACACCACA
>JADBJO010002941.1:110000-112500 GCA_016801955.1 Conus betulinus | reverse complement strand
AGTCGAAACTCTGTGGTTGTTGTTGGCTCTCTCTCTCTCTCTCTCTCTCTCTCTCTCTCTCTCTCTCTCTCTCTCTCTCTCTCTCTCTCTCTCTCTCTCTCTCCCTGTGCTGTCTCACTATGTGTGTGTGTGTGTGTGTGTGTGTGTGTGTGTGTGTGTGTGTGTGTGTGTGTGTGTGTGTGTGTGTGTGTGTGTGTGTGTGTGTGACTCTTCGTCTATCTATCAGCCTTTAAATATACACACATATCTGTGTAGATGTATGTTTCTCTCCTTCCATCCATTACTTTTTTTCCGTCATACAGTTCGTGCAGACGTTTGACGTCCAAAGGCAATGACTGGTACATGTGCTGTGTGTCTTCAGGCAAGTGTTCTCCCCACACCTGCCAGCTGCCCAACTGCCGGTGTGTGGGCACGGACATCCCGGGCGGCCTCCCCGCTAAGGACACGCCCCAGATGATCATGCTCACCTTCGACGACAGCGTGAACGCCGCCAACTACAAGTACTACCAGCGGATCTTCGACGGCCGGTTCCGCAATCCCAACGGCTGTCCCGTGAAGGGCACGTTCTACGTCAGCGGCGACGCCACCACGTACTCGCAAGTGGACAAGCTGCACAAGCAGGGTCACGAGATCGCGTCCCACAGCGTGACCCACAGGTCACCCAGCACGTTCTGGGCCCACGCGGGGTACGAGCGATACGTGGAGGAGATCGAGGGCATGCGGGGAACGGCTGTCGGCCAAGAGTAAGATCCCCCAGCAGGACATCCGAGGCATGCGAGCTCCCTTCCTGCAGCTGGGTGGGGACGCGCAGTACCAGATGCTGCAGGACTTCGGTTTCGTCTACGACTCCTCCATGGTCACCGGGCACCTGTACCGGAACGACAAGCCCCCGTCTGGCCCTTCACCCTGGACTACACGCCCGAGTCCAAGATCTGCTCCCTGCCTCCCTGCCCAACCCGCTCCTACCCCGGGCTGTGGGAGGTGCCCCTGGTGCGCTGGTACGGCTCCAACCGTGTGGCCTGCGCCATGCCTGACGGCTGCAAGACGGCCCCGGGTCAGGAGGGCACCCTGCGATTCCTGACCGACAACTTCTTGCGCCATTACCGCACCAACAGGTCGCCCCTGGGCATTTTTCTCCACGCTTCCTGGTTCCAGAGGAAGGTGGGCAATCTGGAAGCCCTGCTGGACTTTCTGGGCAGGGTGACCCAGAAGAAAGACGTGTGTGGGTGGTGACGGTGTCGCAGGTGATCGATTGGGTTCAGAGCCCTGTCGCCAATGAGGTTGCGGGGGTCGATTCCTTCGTGGTCTTGTTGATATGTTTTCCTGCTTCATGTTTCAAGTTGTGTTCTTTTCCAGTGATCCAAGTTTCAGTACATTCATTCCAATGGCTTTAAGATTTTTTAAAAGAAGGTTACAACTGGTACCTGGCATTGTCGTCTTGAGCCAAGATCGCAATGTCAGTGTCAGAATGAGAAATGGACGTTGATAACTGTTCAAAAAGTATTTATTATTCTGACTTTTGTTGACACTTGCTCTTTGTCGGAATCGAAGCCCACGCACAACACACACACACACACACACACACACACACACACACACACACACACACACACACACACACACACACACACACACACACACACACACACACACACACACACACACACACACACACACACACACACGCATGCACGCACACACGCACACGCGCGCATGCACGCGCGCGTGCGCACACACACACACACACACACACACACACACACACACACACACACACACACACACACACCACACACACACACACACACACACACACACACACGCACGCACGCACGCACACACACACGCGCGTGCGCGCGCACTCACGCATGCACTCACGGACGCACACATAACGCACACATTTTCGTACGGTATTCTTTTAAACAGAAACGTGGACACAACAAACCATGCTCAGAAAATCTGAGGGGGGAGGGGGATATGTTTTAATGAGAAAGCTGACACACTCGGGTTTCTACATGCCACCAGGTGCTGGCGCCATGCTAGGCATGGCGTTAGCGAGCTCGTTTTGACCTCTCCTGAATGCCGTCCTTGCAGGGAACGGACCCAAGACATCTGAACCGGTGCTCTTCCTTCAGGGTCGGTCCCTTCCCTTCGTGCTGTTTGGCCTCCGGCACTGTTCTGCAGGGTGTGGCGTTTTTCCAGTCCCTGTGTGTGTCTGGAATCTCTTCTGTAATCTGTTAGTAATTGGGTGCAATTCTTCTTTTGCTGCCTTACGGTCTTAGAAGACTTGAAGATGCACGCTTCATGGCAGATCGTTAGAAGTAGACAGCCTGAAAATCAGCCGATGGTCCAGACCTAACATCTAGACAGCTGGAAATAGTTCTTGGTAGAACCAGGGGAAGACACTCCCAGCGGGATGAAGGGGTGATGGCCCTTTAGAGCCGCGAACAAAAGGCTCTGAACAGCAGCAAAAGGGACACTGTAGCACAGCTGCCGCGAA
>JADBJO010002941.1:97500-105000 GCA_016801955.1 Conus betulinus | reverse complement strand
CCTATCTGAGGAGATAAGTGATTGGTCGTTCGTTCTCATTGTCCTGAATGTTGCTTTACCTGCCTGAAGAAGACAAAGAGGTTGAAATGCCTCGTTTTTTTCTGGTGATTTGTTTGTCCCAAAGAGGTCAAAATGCCTCGTTTTTGTCTGGTGATTTGTTTGTCCCAAAGAGGTCAAACTATCTCGTGTGTTTTGTCTTGTGATTTGTTTGTCCTAAAGAGGTCAAACTGCCTCGTGTTTTTTGTCTTGTGATTTGTTTGTCCTAAAGAGGGCAAAATGCCTCGTGTTTTGTCTGGTGATTTGTTTGTGCCAAAGAGGTCAAAAGGTCTCGTCTTTTTTGTCTTGTGATTTGTTTGTGCCTAAGAGGTCAAAACTGCCTCGTGTTTTGTCTTGTGATTTGTTTGTGCCACGATTGTGGAACACTTCCTGCAGAACTGCCTCCCCCACATCAAAACTAAGAGCAGAGACCTAACCTGCCGACACATCGACGAGGGAGAAGCTCTGTGGATCTCTGGAGGGCCTCCGCCGTACGGCAGCCTTCGTCAGTGCCTCTGGGGTTTCTGTCTGAATCTACGAAGAAAACCTTTGTCCCTTTCGTCCGGCCCCTGCCCGCAGAACAGCATTTCTCCTTTTAGGTTTGTTATTTTTTCGCTTGCAGTCCCTCGCTTTGAAACTGACGTTGATCTTGTGTGTTTGGAGATGAGGTGGGCTTGAAATGGAAAGGAGTTGTCTGGGACCTACTTTATTTCAACTTTGGCTTTCTTTCTCACCTCTCTTGTGTCCATTGTCACTACCAGCTACAAGGGCAGGAATCATCCTTATGGGTGTTTTTTTGTCTTATCTTTTGCGTTATCTCAGTGGCATTGCACCCTCGCCGTTCTTTCCGACCTCCCCCACTCCCCTCCCCCAGAACACGGCCCAACCTGGCCTGCCACATCCCCACAGCCCCGGCATCGGCAATCCGCATGGAGCAGTCATTGTCAAGTTGTCACGAGGCAACCCACCAGAGGAGACACTGCATGGCTCTCGAATCGCTATATAGCTATGGTGGTGTTCAGAGGTGTCTGTTCTGATTCAACGTACGCAACATACGCAGGACATCACCTACCAAGCTCCCTACTGAAGACAGTAATTGCTTAGTCGCAGAGAGCCAGCGTGAGTGAGTTCTCCATTCAGACCAGAGCCAGCGTGAGTGAGTTCTCCATTCAGAGGCGCCACCACGTCCGTCCAGTGACTGGCTCCATGAATTCACAATATCTGTGACCCCAACAGGGTCAAAGCAAGGCCACAGACGTAGACAGGACATTGAAACTGAGGTCACTATGAGAGCAGGGCATGAAGGGCCCAAGAATTTGAGGCTTTTTTTCCTTAAATGCTGATCGATCAGGATAAGGGTGATGAAGAGGACGCTACGGATTTCCATTCTGGTCTGAGACTGCATGACAGGGCTCTACGCTACGTAACTTTCATCATACCTCCCGGAATTAACGCGGCCCGAGGGACAGACACCTGCAGTGTTGGTCAGGAAATTTGAGCAACACTGTCAGAGACGCATCCATTACGTGGATGAAACTCGTGTGGTCCCAGTCCTCCGACCTGAGCCCGTAGCAAACATAACTGTGGGTAGGAGCCGGCTGGAGCAGAACAATCCTACAAATAAGCGACTCAGATGAGAATCGAACCCGCGACTTTCCAACTGGGAGTCCGCGACGCTAACCTCTTCGCCACGGCAGCTGATTGACCCTTAGTTCGTTACCTTAGTCAAAGAGACGACACACCAGCAAAAGCTACGAGCCAGTCGAACAACTTGCACCATTACACTGAAGACACAGGCATTCGTTCAGCTAGTACTGAACAGAAAACCGACAACACAAACACACACACACACACACACACACACACACACACACACACACACACACACACACACACACACAAAAGGAGAGCAAGGAGGTGCTTTAGAAGACAAGGCAGAAAAGTAACGCCCTTTTCTTGTTCAAAAACTCAGTACACTTTACCCCCACCAAACCCAATCATGGAAAGTGGTATACAGATTGTGAAATGGAGTTCACAGTGTAAACACCACTTCTCTTAGCAGTACAGTAAAGTTATTGCATTTTAACAGTCTGACAACGTTACACTCTCGATACAGTCATTTCACTACATTTTACAGACTCAGTTCTTCATTTCTCTATGTCTCCAGACCGGTACGTCTTAGACCTGCTGTCATTTAAACGAGCACAATCTTTTTTTAAAGAACGATCATTTTCTGTGACGCCAATCTTCTAGCAAGAAGAAATATAAGCCAACAAAGACCTTATTTACAAGAGTTGTGAGCCTCTCTGTGTGTGTTTGCCTCGCGCACACGTTCAACTATGACTGGAAACATACCAGCACACATTTCACTCGGCTGCCCTCATCCCATTTTGTAATGTCCGTTGTTGAACGTCGTGGGTCTTGAAAAAAATCAATAACGGTGGTGTCCACAGCCGCCATTGATGATGGATGTCGGCATGCAGATCCAACGACCCTCTGAGAGTCCGGGGCTAAAGAGTTTCCACAGTCTTCCCCTCAGGGTTGTTTCCCTTTCTGGTTTTCTAAATCAAGCACTTCAGACGTCAAATTTAGCCTCGCTGTAATGAATCTTGGACTATGTGGTGTTTTTGAGGAATATTCAGTGCGGAAACTGGTCTTGATGCTTGATCACAAGAACACGCGGAATTGTTATAACATGTTTGTAATGTAATTATCCTTTGCTATGGTAGAGCACCTACACGACCAACACTCTTTGCCTTAAATTTCAACCTTGCGTGTTGGAATGGGGGGAAATGGACCAGTCTCTACTCTACCACAGGAGAAAGCAGAGGTAACATAAAAAAAAAAAAAAACCTGGATAAGAACGGCACACAACACCAAAACTTAGGAAGAGAAATGAATACACACTGCTACATTCAGCCCTGTGGGAAAAAAAAGTATTTCTTCCCTAAAAATGAACTGTGCGGATTCATCCATACAAAGACACGCCGGACACAAGGACAGGGAAGGCAGCAGAAGCCGCTGGACAGAGGAAAGAGGGAGGAAGTCGCAGGGCCCAGACCAGGAAATGCCCTTACCTTCAGTCACTAGTCGGCAGGTGTGCCTTGAAACGAACCATTGAGTCTCGCTTTCCGTCCAAGTCTTAAACATACGCGCACACATCAGACTGAAAAAAGATAAGCAGACCTCAAATTGTTAATTAAAATACATATTTACCAGACTGCTTGCCACTAATGACATGATGATGGAGAGGACATGGCGCAAAAATATTAACGTAACCATGAGAAGAATTGTGAGCGCAACAAGCAAGCCGAAGTATATATTAAAGCGCGTACTTAACTTACATCATACGTGACACATGTTGTCTGCAATGGAGAATTGATTATCTACGGTCTGTTTATATCCACTGCATTTTGAGAGAACAATTACACTCACAGAGCACTCAGTTTCCTTCTTATAACCCCGAAAGAAAGAAAAAAAAGGAGTTAGAAGAAGAAGAAGAAGAAGAAGAAGAAGAAGAAGAAGAAGAAGAAGAAGAAGGAGAAGGAGAACGACAACGACAACGACAACGACAACGACAACAACAACAACAACAACACCAACAGCAGCAGCAGCAGCAGAGCAGCAGCAGCAGCAGCAGAAGAAGAAGAAGACAACGACAACGACAACGACAACGATAACAACAACAGCAGCAGCAGCAGCAGCAGCAGCAGCAGAGAAGAAGAAGAAGAAGAAGAAGAAGAAACAAGGCGACACCGACAACGACAACGACAACAACGACAATAACACAATAACAACAACAACAACAACAACAACAACAACAACAACAACGACAACAACAGCACACAGCAACAGCAGCAGCAGAAGAAGAAGAAAGAAGAAGAAGAAGAAGAAGTTTAACAGGGTACCTGGAAAAAGGGGAAGGAAAGTGACAAATGAAAAAAAGAAAACAAAGCAGGAAGAAAAGGGGGAGAAAAAATGAAACGAACGAAAAAAAAAAAAAAAAAAAAAAAAAAAAAAAAAAGTCGGACGGGCGACACAAGACGGAAAAGGAAAAAGAAGTAAACAAGAAAAACTAAGGACACAGAAAGCACACTCTGGCTAGAAGGCACGCTCTGCAAGCCAAGAAACAAAAGTAAGATGATAAAACAGGAAAATACAACCAGAAATGGAAAACAAACGGACCATATCCTGCAACAGGCTGAAGGCAGAGAGGCAGTAAACAGATTGCCCCTCTTGTAAACCAAGCATTTACAGCAAGCGCCCTCTGATGCCGCTATTGATCGCAGAGTAAAGAATGTATTTTTTGTTATTACTGTTTTGCTAGTTTCGTTCGAACATTACATTTGCTTTAAGTATTTGTACACACATTCACTTGGCGAGATCTATTGATGTCGTTAAACCCTACAGAAAAAAAAAACTGGTGCTACTGGAGAAGAAATAACGGTTAAGTCATTGTCAACACATATACGCACCACTACCACCCACCACCACCACACCAGCACCACCGCACACACTCATAGAGATATGCACTGGCACAACATACGCTTGCGCGCGCACACAACAACAGCAACAACAACAATAACAACAACAACAATAACAACAACAACAACAATAACAACAGCAACAACAAACAAAAACAACAACAACAACAGCACACACTACTCACATTTGTGGACTTTCCAATTGACACAGATACATCACCCCACCGATGCCGACCCACCAGCGCACACACGCCTATATGCTGGGGTCCCTGGGAGAGTCAAAGTCATCACCCCACCGATGCCGACCCATCAGCGCACACACACGCCTATATGCTGGGGTCCCTGGGAAAGTCAAAGTCTAATCCCAGTTGACATGTGTTTGATCAGTTGTGTCTGTTATTGGAAAGACTCTGTATGAGTCTGCCCCAATCTCTAACAGTCTTTCCAGTGCTGGCCTTCAGGTTACTTCAATGTTTGTTTGGTTTGTCATATGTCTTGCTTTCCTTTAAGTCTGGATGTTTGGTCACTTTCTTTCTTGATGTTCAGATCAGAAAGACGGTCTATGGTATTTTCTTCTTCTGGCATCAGATCGGCCAAGCGGTAATCCAGTTCTTATTGTTGCCTTGCCAGCCAGTGCGTCTGCTCTCTCATTTCCTTTAACTCCAGCATGTCCAGGGCAGTACACCCATATGAGTCTCCAATGGAAGGTTGCGCATTACTTTATGCCAAGCAGGGCTTCCCATTCCACTCTTCACTTTTTTTTTAAAAGTAGGTTCATGCTTTAGTCAGTACCATGGCTTGTTGAGTTTGAAACTCGCCTGCTGGTGAAAGCCAGTGGAGTGCTTGTGTCACTGCTTCTATCTTCATTGTTAGACTTGAAGTTGTTAAACTGTGTGCACCATTGTCTTCCTGGGATATTTCGCCATTTTGCTCCACTGTTTATCCCCAGCCTGACTTACCCTTGGTGACAGGATTGTCAGTATGTATCACAATATCATCTTTTGTGCCAAGGTTTTCTACCTGCATCTGCGTTTCTGCGTTGGTTTTGCCTTCTAGCCATTTTCGACAGTCTTCCAAGTTCTGGGGCGATAGCAATTTGGTTGAGGTGTTTGAAATATTCTGGATACTTTTTCCATTCCTACTTTGCTTCGATTTCTACAAACTGGCTCTCTCATCTTAGTTGTTAATTCATTTATCCTTCAGCTTAAAATCATGCGCAGTGTGGTCTCAAAACTTAGCGGATGTGGTGTAGCGTGTATGGACTAGTGCGCTCCTTGATGAAACTGAACTGGAACTGAAACTGAAACTGAACTGGCACACAAGCTGTATATTGTCTTCTGCCTGTCCCATCTATCATTTTCTACGTCCTAGCCGAGTGCCTTTTGTTTTTCTCGACTTCCGCATGAAGTGGGTTTTGGGGATTGTCAGTTCCTCTGAACTATGCCGTCGCCTGTTTTAGCTTGTGCCTTACCTTTATTGAAAAAAGGTCGAGCAGGTATCGCACATTTTCAACTGGTGTATCCTTCGTGGTTCCCAGGACAAACATCCTGGCTTCATTTTGAATTTTCTCTAGTTTTAGAAGATTGCTGTTGGACAATGTTGTAAGCCCTAATCCATAATCTATCACACTGAGTACAAGTGCGTGATACAGTCGGTAGAGATGGCGCTGTTCAATGCCTTTAGCTTACACTGCTTTCATGGGAGACATCCTTTTTGCATTTAAGAACAATACTCTCAACATGCTTTCTAAAGGTTAATATTCTGTCAAAGCCTACTCCCAAATAGCGTAGGTTGTTAGTTGAATCAACTGGTATTTCACTGGAGGAAACTGATGAGAATAATTGTCCTGATGTCTTGTTGCTGAGAGTGCTGACATTGTTTGGACTTTTTGTAGAGTTGATGGACGATCCAGTTTCTTGACTCCACTGAGCAATGTTGTTCAACTGTTGCTGAACTGCTTTCATTCTCTCTTGAGCATTCTTTGATGTCTTGTAGACGAGATCGTCATCTGCTACTGTCAACGTTCGAGCATTTCCGTTTCTGTTGAGGTCTGCAAGGCCTTAAGTGTAAACATTGTATAAAACAAAGGAGAGAGGAAAACCTTGAGGTGATCCCATAGAAAGTTTATAAAGTTCTGACATCTAGTCTCCGAATCATAGCATGATGATTCACTCCTTAAATGATGCGGCAATCCACTGTGCAAGTGTCGTACTGACTCCATAGTCACCAAGTAGGTCCATGTGAGAGTGAGAGAGAGAGAGAGAGAGAGAGAGAGAGAGAGAGAGAGAGAGAGAGAGAGAGAGAGAGAGAGAGGGAGGTTGCAGGCTCATGTCGAGGGGATTCAAGCGTTAAAGAAGTTCATGACCTCCCTCCTCCTCCCCTTCTCGTCCTGTGCCCCTCTCTCCCCCTTCGCCATCCCAGTTCCGGGTCCAGATCAGTTCCTGAAACTAAAAAAAGAAGAAAAATAGAAGCCGACAAGCAATGCAGCAACAAACAAACAAACAAAACCCTCTGCGCTATCCTATCCAGTCCACTTTTCAGTTTTTGCTTAACATGCTGCATTCGCGGATGACAGTCTGTCTCTTCGGTATTGCAACCAATCCCCATCTCCCTGTTCCTTTCCTGCCATCCAGACAACCCCCGCCACCTCCTCCACCTTCCAGCTCAGTAAGTGAACACGTTTTGCCCTGAACCTCTACCAAACCCACACACACACACACACACACACACACACACACACACACACACACACACACACACACACACACACACACACACACTCGCGCGTGCGCGCACTCACCCCCCCCCCCCCCACACACACACATACACACACACGCGCGTGCGCACACACACATGCACTACCGCCACCACCGCCACCAGCACTACCAGCACCAGCACCCACCACCACCACCACATCTCAATCCTATTTCCTCCTCCCCCGTCTTAACTCCTTTTTCGATCAAGGAGAATAAACGGTAAA
>JADBJO010002941.1:85000-92500 GCA_016801955.1 Conus betulinus | reverse complement strand
GCTGCAGATGGCGTGAGAGATCTCGTAAGGGATCTGCGTCAAAATTGGACGTAGGCATGTCTTGGCTTCATCAATCTGTGTACAGCATTGTACTACAAATGAGACTGGTTCTAGTGTGACAATTTTTTACACTTGTCCCTCTGACCGATCGGATATCCGGCGAATGTGTGGGTTAGAGAGCATAGGAGGACAAACCGTTGATTTATGACATTCGGAGGGGGTGCTCACATTAACACGAAACAAACAAAAAAAAATGAACATGGCAGAGAAGACAGAAAAACAACGCGTGTTTAGAACCCGTTCTGGCAGTCGACATGTTCTCCAAAACGCGTTTAACAATTTCTATTCTATCGCAGATGGGTGGGTAGGATGTGTCCATAACCCAAGGAATCCCCCCCCCCCCCCCCCCCCCCCCCCCCCCCCCCCCCCCCCCCCCCCCCCCCCACCATCCGACCCTGGACCGACAGATGCGAGTCCCGACACAGTTTCCTCGGAGGCAGTGATGATCGATTGTCTGTGCGGTGTAAATGGGGCTGAAACACATCAATAATTCAAACATTCTTTCTTTTTTTCTTTTTTCTTTATTCCTTGTTGTGTGCGGGGAAAACTCCACACAGGCATGGAGACGAGCTAATTGCATCAGCAAGCCATTGCCAGCCGTGCGGAGAGCCCCTAAACGGACTGGGATGAAAGGAAGGAAGATGGACGCCCCTCACAAACTCCTGGCAAGGGACGTAATCAGGTTCAGCCGCCATCATTGGCCGCCATGCTGGAAGAGGACGGAGCGGTCCGGGAATCAGGAAACTACAAGAGGCTAAGAGTCTCTCTCTCTCTCTCTCTCTCTCTCTCTCTCTCTCTCTCTCTCTCTCTCTCTCTCTCTCTCTCTCTCTCTATATATATATATATATATATATATATATATATATATATATATATATAATATATTATTTATTTTTTTTTTTTCCATGTATGTTACGAGTGTATTGCCCAATCTCTCTCTCTGTCTCTGTCTGTCTGTCTGTCTCTCTGTCCTTCTGTATATGACTGTTTGCATGTCTTTGTGTCTGTCAGTATCTCTGTGTCTGTGCGCGCGCGCACGTGTGTGTGTGTGTGTGTGTGTGTGTGTGTGTGTGTGTGTGTGTGTGTGTGTGTGTGTGTGTGTGTGTGTGTGTGTGTGTGCTTGCTTGCACGCGTGTGTGTATCTCTTGACTCTTTCTACCATCGATGTAATTTGTGTTTGCTTTACACTTAGCCGTTCTCTTCCTTTAATCATTTGACAGTTTATGTGCCGAAGCAAGTAGACAGTCATCGTGCCTTGTATTGTCTTGAGTTTCCTTTTATTGCGGCCCGGATGTGAGCAAGCCAACTGGTGATTTTTCCGCTTTTTTTCCCAATAGACTCATTGTTCGTTGGTTCATTCTCTCTCTCTTGCTCCGTTGAAATCTCTCTCTCTCTCTCTCTCTCTCTCTCTCTCTCTCTCTCTCTCTCTCTCTCTCTCTCTCTCTCTCTCTCTCTCTCTCTCTATATATATATATATATATATATATATATGTGTGTGTGTGTGTGTGTGTGTGTGTGTGTGTGTGTGTGTGTGTGTGTGTGTGTAAATATATAATGATAATAAACTGATAGATTCCAAGGATACATAACTGAGCAACATTCCAGCAATTTACAGAGCAGCTTGGCGTTGCAATGACTACAAGAAATCTTGAATAAACAAACAAAGCTTGCTCTTATGTCTTAGATTGAAAAAATACGGGGAGATAAGCATTCATATATTGCAGTGGTGAGTAATTCTGCCTAACTAACAGTATGTGCTTGAGTAGGTCAATGGGGAATAATAAATGCTTCTTAAAATGAGCCTCAGCAAGTTTGTAGTCTCCAAGGGGGAGACAATCTCCAAAGGGGAGGAAACTCACTAACATGTTGTTTATTCTGTTCGGGCCATGGCTCCACAAGAAGGGGTAGATGAACGAACAACACATCCACTGAACAAAGTAAGAGGGAAAACCCACGGGTAGGTGAAGGAACAACACATCAACTGAACACTATAGAACCTATGTAGAATGTTGCTCTAAATCACTATTAATCCATGTAGAATGTTGCTCTAAATCACTATTAATCCATGTAGAATGTTGCTCTAATCAGTATAGAACCCATGTAGAATGTTGCTCTAAATCAGTATAGAGCCCATGTAGAATGTTGCTCTAAACCACTATAGAACCCATGTAGAATGTTGTTCTAAATCACTATAGAACCCATGTAGAGTGTTCTCTAAATCACTTTAGAATCCATGTAGAATATTTTCTAAATCACTATAGAACCCATGTAGAATGTTGCTCTAAATCACTATAGAATCCTTGTAGAATGTTGCTCTGAATAAGTATACAACCCATGTAGAATGTTGTTTTAAATCACTATAGAATCCATGTAGAATGTGTTGCTCTAAACCACTATAGAATCCATGTAGAATGCTACTCTAAATCACTATAGAATCCATGTAGAATGTTGTTCTAAATCACTATAGTATCTATGTAGAATGTTGCGCTACATCATTATAGAATCAATACAGAATGTTCTCTAAACCACGGTAGAATCTATGTAGAATGTTGCTCTACATCACTATAGAATCCATGTAGACTGTTCTCTAAATCACTTTAGAATCCATGTGGAATATTGCTCTACATCACTATAGAATCCATGTAGAATGTTCTCTAAACCACTATAGAATCCATGTGGAATGTTGCTCTAAATCACTATAGAATCCATGTAGAATGTTGTTCTAAATCACTATAGAATCTATGTAGAATGTTGCTCTAAATCACTTAGTATCCATGTAGAATATTGCTCTAAATCACTATAGAATCTATGTGGAATGTTGCTCTAAACCACTATAGAATCCATGTAGAATTTTGTTCTAAACCACTATAGAATCCATGTAGAATGTTGCTCTACATCACTATAGAATCCACGTAGAATGTTCTCTAAATCACTATAGAACCCATGTAGAATGTTGCTGCGAAATCACTATAGAATCCATGTAGAATGTTGCTCTGAATAAGTATACAATCCATGTAGAATGTTGTTTTAAATCACTATAGAATCCATGTAGAATGTTGCTCTAAACACACTATAGAATCCATGTAGAATGTTGCTCTACATCACTATAGAATTCATGTAGAATGTTCTCTAAACCACTATAGAATCCATGTGGAATATTGCTCTAAATCACTATAGAATCCATGTAGAATGTTGTTCTAAATCACTATAGAATCTATGTAGAATGTTGCTCTAAATCACTTTAGAATCCATGTAGAATATTGCTCTAAATCACTATAGAATGTATGTGGAATGTTGCTCTAAACCACTATAGAATCCATGTAGAATGTTGTTCTAAACCTCTATAGAATCCATGTAGAATGTTGCTCTACATCACTATAGAATCCACGTAGAATGTTCTCTAAATCACTTTAGAATCCATGTAGAATATTGCTCTAAATCACTATATAATCTATGTGGAATGTTGCTCTAAATCACTATAGAATCTATGTAGAATGTTGCTCGAAATCACTTTAGAATCCATGTAGAATATTGCTCTAAATCTCTACAGTATCCATGCAGAATGTTGCTCGAAATCTCAACAGAATCCATGTAGAATATTGTTCTAAATCACTATAGAATCCATGTAGAATGTTACTCTAAACCACTATAGAATCCATGTAGAATGTTGCTCTAAACCACTATAGATTCCATGTAGAATGTTGCTCTAAATCACTATGGAGCCTATGTAAGCATTTTAAGGCCTACCACAAGTTTGAAAACCAGTATTTGGTATTAAACTGATAATTGATCTAAAGAACGACTCCCCACCGATCATTTCAATGTTTGGGGACGGAGGGGGGGGGGGGGGGGGGGGGGGGGGGGGGGATCCATCGATGACATAACAGTGCTCAAACACATGAGCTTCTTTTTCGCTGACGTCACATTTAGGCCTTCTCACTCACCCATGACCCTATCTTTACGTCAACTGGTTCCTCCCACATTGCCCATTCCTTTCATTTAAATCTGTCTGCTTGGAACCACCTGATATATACCTTGACAGGCATATGAAAGCAAAGAAGGTAAATCAATTTTCAAAACACAATGAAAATTCTTAAATCAAGCTAGCTGTGCCTGTCTATAAATACTCGACTCCTTTAGCAAGGCCTTGGCGTATTCATTTTTGGTATGCAGCCACACCATTCCTCAGCCGAATCCCAGCGGTGAGACAGAAGGAGAAAAAATACACCCGAAGGTGCGGGTGTCACCCAGAAAAGTACTATCCTCAATTGCCGAACAAACCAGCTGGGAACAATCCTGCACCACCCTTGGATGCTTTCACATAGCGTGCAGGCACGTAAAGGGCATTCCATTAATACGTGAAGGGACATAATCGCTCCTGGCAGATGCAGTAGTGTGAATGGCCGCCGACACGATGGACCTCCACACACCGTTCCTCAGTGAACCCCAGAATGACATACATCTGTCCTGTCTTCTCCACTGCCAGCACCAAAATGACGTACATCTGTCCTGTCCTGTCTTTCCACCGTCAGCACCAGAATGACGTACATCTGTCCTGTCCTCTCTTTCCACTGCCAGCACCAGAATGACGTACATCTGTCCTGTCCGGTCTTTCCCACCGTCAGCACCAGAATGACGTACATCTGTCCTGTTGTCTCTTTCCACCATCATCACCAGAATGGCTACATCTGTCCTGTCCTGTCTTTCCACTGCCAGCAGCAGAATGACGTACATCTGTCCTGTCCTCTCTTTCCACTGCCAGCACCAGAATGACGTACATCTGTCCTCTCTTTCCACCGTCAGTACCAGAATGACGTACACCTGTCCTGTCCTGTCTTTCCACTGCCAGCACCAGAATGATGTACATCTGTCCTGTCCTGTCTTTCCACTGCCAGCACCAGAATGACGTACATCTGTCCTGTCCTCTCTTCCCACTGCCAGCACCAGAATGACGTACATCTGTCCTCTCTTTCCACCGTCAGCACCAAAATGACGTACATCTGTCCTGTCCTGTCTTTCCACTGCCAGCACCAGAATGACGTACATCTGTCCTGTCCTCTCTTTCCACTGCCAGCACCAGAATGGCTACATCTGTCCTGTCTTTCCACCGTCAGCACCAGAATGACGTACATCTGTCCTGTCCTGTCTTTCCACTGCCAGCACCAGAATGGCTACATCTGTCCTGTCCTGTCTTTCCACTGCCAGCACCAGAATGACGTACATCTGTCCTGTCCTGTCTTTCCACTGCCAACACCAGAATGACGTACATCTGTCCTGTCCTGTCTTTCCACCGTCAGCTCCAAAATGACGTACATCTGTCCTGTCCTCTCTTTTTCCACCGTCAGCACCAGAATGGCTACATCTGTCCTGTCCTGTCTTTCCACTGCCAGCATCAGAATGACGTATATCTGTCCTGTCCTGTCTTTCCACTGCCAGCACCAGAATGACGTACATCTGTCCTGCCTTTCCACTGCCAACACCAGAATGACGTACATCTGTCCTGTCTTTCCACTGCCAGAACCAGAATGACGTACATCTGTCCTGTCCTGTCTTTCCACCGTCAGCACCAGAATGACTTACATCTCTCCTGTCCTGTCTTTCCACTGCCAGCACCAGAATGCGTACATCTGTCCTGTCCTGTCTTTCCACTGCCAGCACCAGAATGACGTACATCTGTCCTGTCCTCTCTTTCCACTGCCAGCACCAGAATGACGTATATCCTGTCCTGTCTTTCCACCGTCAGCACCACAATGACGTACATCTGTCCTGTCCTGTCTTTCCACTGCCAGCACCAGAATGACGTATATCTGTCCTGTCCTGTATTTCCCCTGCCAGCACCCGAATGACGTACATCTGTCCTGTCCTGTCTTTCCACTGCCAGCACCAGAAATGGCTTCATCTGTCCTGTCTCCACCGTCAGCACCAGAATGACGTACATCTGTCCTGTCCTGTCTTTCCACTGCCAGCACCCAGAATGGCTACATCTGTCCTGTCCTGTCTTTCCACTGCCAGCACCAGAATGACGTACATCTGTGCTGTCCTGTCTTTCCACTGCCAGCACCAGAATGGCACATGTGTCCTGTCCTGTCTTTCCACTGCCAGCACCAGAATGACGTACATCTGTCCTGTCCTGTATTTCCCCTGCCAGCACCAGAATGACGTACATCTGTCCTGTCCTGTCTTTCCACTGCCAGCACCAGAATGGCTTCATCTGTCCTGTCTTTCCACCGTCAGCACCAGAATGACGTACATCTGTCCTGTCCTGTGTCTTTTCCACTGCCAACACCAGAAATGGCTACATCTGTCCTGTCCTGTCTTTCCACTGCCAGCACCAGAATGACATACATCTGTCCTGTCCTGTCTTTCCACTGCCAGCACCAGAATGGCACATGTGTCCTGTCCTGTCTTTCCACTGCCAGCACCAGAATGACGTACATCTGTCCTGTCCTGTCTTTCCACTGCCAGCACCAGAATGACGTACATCTGTCCTCTCTTTCTACCGTCAGCACCAGAATGACATACAACTGTCCTGTCCTGTCCTGTCTTTCCACTGCCAGCACCAGAATGACGTACTTCTGTCCTGTCCTGTCTTTCCACTGCCAGCCACACCAGAATGACGTACATCTGTCCTGTCCTGTCTTTCCACTGCCAGCACCAGAATGGCTCCATCTGTCCTGTCTTTCCACCGTCAGCACCAGAATGACGTACATCTGTCCTGTCCTGTCTTTCCACTGCCAGCACACAGAATGGCTACATCTGTCCTATCCTGTCTTTCCACTGCCAGCACCAGAATGACGTACATCTGTCCTGTCTTTCCACTGTCAGCACCAGAATGGCACATCTGTCCTGTCCTGTCTTTCCACTGCCAGCACCAGAATGACGTACATCTGTCCTGTCCTGTCTTTCCACTGCCAGCACCAGAATGACGTACATCTGTCCTGTCTTTCCACCGTCAGCACCAGAGTGACGTACATCTGTCCTGTCCTGTCTTTCCACTGCCAGCACCAGAATGACGTACATCTGTCCTGTCCTGTCTTTCCACTGCCAGCACCAGAATGACGTACATCTGTCCTGTCCTCTCTTTCCACTGCCAGCACCAGAATGACGTACATCTGTCCTGTCTTCCACCGTCAGCACCAGAATGACGTACATCTGTCCTGTCCTCTCTTTCGACTGCCAGCACCAGAGTGACGTACATCTGTCCTGTCCTGTCTTTCCACTGCCAGCACCAGAATGACGTACATCTGTCCTGTCCTGTCTTTCCACTGCCAGCACCAGAATGACGTACATCTGTCCTGTCCTGTCTTTCCACTGCCAGCACCAGAATGACGTACATCTGTCCTGTCCTGTCTTTCCACTGCCAGCACCAGAATGGCTACATCTGTCCTGTCCTGTCTTTCCACTGCCAGCACCAGAATGGCTACATCTGTCCTGTCCTGT